>JAVHNF010065663.1:14742-25833 GCA_034783455.1 Micropsitta finschii
CGTCTTATTCTTCGTCTTCGTCTTCGTCTTCTTCTTCGTCTTCTTCTTCTCCTTCGTCTTCGTCTTCTTCTTCTTCTGCCTTGCGTTGCAGTGTACAGCTCTACATGAAACTACAGCATTACCCTGTACGTGCCTGTGTGGGTTTGGACTGCATGGAGTTTCCCAATTCTGTGAGGTGAGACTCAGTCACAAGAGGAGATCCCCCTCCATGTGGCTTCCTTGGCTGGGGAGCAGCACTGTTCAGGGACCAAGCCACCTCTCCTCACTGGCAGCACAGAAATGCCTCATGTTTGTGCCTCAAACCAGCTTTAAGCCATATGAATCACCATTTCCCCCACCCATGGGTAATGCTCTGCAGCTGCCCAGGTACACCTGCCTCAAAGCCCCCCATTCTGATGTGATCCACAGCCCCATCCTCTCTGTGAGGCAGCTGGGGAGGGCATTTGGTCCTCCCATCAGCCGTCCCCATCCATCTCCAGCTGCCTGCCTATTTGGGAGCTCACAAATCGCTGAGTGCTTGAAGAGCTGACCACTTCTTACCTATTTGGGAATGCTTTTAAATTGTTCCAGAAACTGCTGTTTGTTGATAAATTGGGGCGATCGCAGAGAAGTGTTTTAGCTAAACTGTGTAAAAGAAGGAATGAGCTGCAGCTCAGCACTGCCAGCTGTCACTGGATTTAGAAACACACATCATCGATTTTGTTGCTTTTCAGACAGCTGCGCTTATAGCTGCTCTTATAGCCATATAAAACAGTCATTCTGTCAGCAAATGGTCTGGCAGTGGAGCTGGGTTCTATCTGCAGCCGTGTTCCCAAGCCTGGTGGGTTGCTTCTTCCACTTGCATAGGTAAAGCCTGGAGGAAGGCAACCTTGTGGTATGGGCTATAATCTGTCCCCAGCTCTGTAGCTTTGCATGGGGTAAAGAGCAAAATGCTGGGCTGTGCCCATTGCCCGTGTAGGGGATTGTGCTGACAGGGCTTGTATTCAGCACCCCTGGTCATTAGGGATGGGTAGTTGTTGCCCCGAGAGGGTGTTGGTGGGGGGGGGGTACCCCAAACCTGCAGTTACTGCTTGAGAGTTTGTCTAGCCACAAACCACAGCTAGTTATAGCAGCGCTCACAGCAGCCAGACCCTGTCCTCTGTGGTCCATCCTATTCAGACTTTAGAGGTAAAGCTGAGAGTCCCAGGGGCCAGAATTAGGTTTTAAATAACATCCTCAAGGGAAGGGAGATAGTGCCTGTTTATCAAATTACCGCTTTCGATAAAACCTCGTCCAGGAAGGGCTTCTATGTAACAAATCAACTTTAAATGCCCACTTGAAGAAGTCGAGCACTTTATACACATTTTATTTGCAATCCTTTACACAGAGTGGGACTAGCTGTGTCAGCAGGCTACTCCACAAGTGAGCTATGAGAGCAGGAGTGAGTTATTGCTGCACTCGCTGTTTCACACCAGTCACGGTGCCAGTAACTGCAACTCAGGTTATTACTGTCCCTCCGTGGAATGAGCTGCCCCGTGCAGAAGCCCCAAGGATGCCCAGTGCTGCAGGCACTGAGGAGCATGAGGATGCTGATGTACGTGTGTTTTCTCTGGAGCAGTTTCCATATCTCAAGGCCAGTGATGTGGTGTGGTCAACAAGGTGCATAAGAGCAGGTGGTGCTCATGGTCTTGTTTTCTCTTGTACTGTTCAAGCCTGCAGCTCTCTCCCCACCCACCTCCATTTCCCTCTGAAACTTTAGAAGATGCTGGATTCATCCTGATCCAAAAGAGAAAATGTCTTAAGCTATGCAGCAGAAGAAAACCGCTTTCTTAGTGGTAATGTGATCTTAGCTCCTTCCCGGCTGGAACAGAGGGTTTGGAAATCACCCCTGTGGCCATTATCTGAGCTTTACAGCAATTGCAGATTGAACCCAGATCCCACATCTCTTCTGAAGCTCTATGACAATTTACACTTGTTCCTAGAAACCATTACTGTCCTGTGAGCTCTCGACCACGTGAGGATTGAAAACAGAGCTATTCTGCTCATTTGAGCTCTTGTTTTTTTTTTTTTGCATGCAGGCAGAGCTCAGGGCTCATTCCTTTTTCTCACCATCTGAGGATTAAGCCCAATCCTGACTGTTATCCGAACTCAATACCATTTACACACTGAACCCAATGCCTATGGCTTTTATCTGAGCCCTTACAGCATTTGGAAGTGGGCCATGCCCCTTGTCTGGTATCAAAAGCATTATATTAATTTGGGATTCATTCCACAAAATGAGGCTGTCAGCCAGACTCCTTAGCAATTGGATATTGAACCCAGACCTCATGGTTGTCTTCCAAGTTATATGCCAGCTGGGAACTCAGCCTACAATCCATGGCTGCCGGCCAAGCTCCTTATTGGCAAGAGATTGACACCAAGCCCCCAGACTGCTATTTCTGTATGGTGGTGTTAAGGACTAAACCTAGCTCACGTGGTCAGCATAATCACCTCTACGTTGGCAGCGAAACGAAAAATCTAGTTAAAGACTTGAATGAATATTGAGGGTCGATGTTCAGCTGCTTAAAGACCAGGGATGATGACAACAATTCCCTTGGAACAAGGCCCCCTCGATACTCCAAGGGGAATAGCCCCAGATCCCCCATCTGTCATCCAGCTGGATATAAAATCCAGGTTCTCATTAACACACAGTGCACAGTGTTTCTTTACTGGCTGGCAGTATTAAAGCCAGTTCCTCCATCTTTCAGGTATTCTTCAGATGGGATTAAACTAGATCCCTTTTCTATAGCACTGTTAGGCTCTGCCAAAGCACTTCTTGTCACTCAGAGCAGACCTCCAACGCTGCACCTTGCCTTGGGAAGCACTTCCCTCATGCAGCACGCCCCCAGGCTTTGCTGCCCCATGGAACAATAAGGAAGCCTGGGAGGTAACCAAGAGCAAGGGACAGTTCTGCCCACCTCCATCCTCTCAGGGGGAAATTGGAAGCCTGACCAGGTAGAGGGAGCATTTCAGGTGAAACGTGTGCCTGAGGCGAGCAAACTTTTCCCTCCTGCCAGCAGTTTTGCCTGGGAATTCTTCAGCATCTTTACACAGTGTGCTTTTACTGCATAGCAAAATGCTTCATAAGACTGAATTAAAACCAAACAGCTTCCCAGCTGGGATGGTCATCATTAGAATGCAATTCCCAGCAACTGTGTGGGTTTCTTGGTATCCTCAAAATCTTTAAAATTCTCATTAAGCAGCAACTCCGAAGGAATGGCTTAACGTGCAGCTAGAATAGGAAAATCTTCTTATGATCCAGTGGATCAAGCTGGATATTATAGTGCATACGGACAGTGTTGGGATCCTGCTTTTCTTCTGAACTTGCAGTGATGGTGAAGGCCACTCTTTGGTGCTCTAAGTGTGCAAGTTGTGGAGTGCAGGGGTCTGGTTTCCCTGTCTGAAACCCTACCGTGACTGGGGATGGAATCCATGGGAAGATTTCAAGCCAGTTTTGCAGACCTGTCCCATGGGTCTGGAGTTACTCTGATTGCCTGTTGCATATCTTCTGATTCATATTATTTGCTAAGAAAACATTAAGTCCTTGCCACACACATGTGGTTTTATGAGGATTTTCAGCCCAAGAGAGCCAGTGCAAATGGGATTCAGCTGCCTATGGTGGCAATTTGTAAATAAGTTTTCCATGTACCCACTTGTTCTTCTGTAAGTGGGAATACCCTTCTTTTTCCATTAATTGCTCCAACCAGCCATCTTATTCACCTCTTGTCTGAACACTCTGTACTTTTTGCCCCCTCCTTTTCAAGCTCTCTTTGGGCTTCTCTTTGCTCTTTGCCAGGTCTTTCCCAACCCCTTCCCTCTGCTGTCTCCTGTGGGGTGCTCAAGGGGCAGGGGATGCCGCTGGCTTTGGTGCTGGTACCAGGAGCTGTTTGCAGGGATGCTCCAGGCATTGCTCATAATTTATGGGGAATGCAACCAAGCAATACCGATGATCAGTGGAAATCGTTATTTCTAGAACTGCATTTCTTTGCTTTATCCACAGAAGGGTTCATCTGTTGTGCATTTGCTTGGTCTCTCAGCTAACCTGCAGATTTGGGGAGTGCGGTGTGTGCTGCCCGCTCAGCTCTCACCCCATCCTCCCCAGTGCCGGTATGCACTCTACGTGCAAGAGATGGACGTGGTGAATAGTGGGGATAGAGGGAGAACAGGCTCTTCTTTCCTGTCCTTCTGGTTGACTTCCCAGAGTTACGAAAGCCGCTGGCAGGCCATGCCATGCCCCACCATCCCTCAGCCCACTGGCTGATCTCAGCCGCTGTCTCAGCATGCACATGCATTTCCACTCTCTGTGCTAAATCCTGCCAAAGCAAAATTCCTGAAGCAGAATAAAAACATGGAAGACTTTCAAACCCAGAGATTATTGAACTGTCCCTCTCACCAAATGGCAGTCAATACTCTGCTCTTTATAAAGCCTCTAGTATAATGCTTAAGTTGGTAATTACAACTGGGATGTCTTTCCAACTATTTTAAACTGCCAGGGATGTTTTAATGTGCCTCACATTTTGTGTTGGCATGCCACAGAGTTAAGTGCCATCCATCTTTTAGAGAACTTTAAAATCTGAAAAGAAGAAAAATGGGAAAGAATCCCCAAAGCCATACTTGTCCCATGAGCACCACCACAGTTTGCGGCCTCACAGACACCTTCTCCTGCGTTTTGAAATTATTTGCCTCCCTCTGGGCAAGTCGAGAGATCCATGCAAACAGCCAAAACCTTTAATCCCTGAGCAGAGCTTCAGCTGAGGCAGGACTGAGTGCAGATCTTCACTGGCGGCCACCCAGCCGTGCATCATTGGGCAGTATTCACTCTCCAGATGCGTTCAAGACTCTACAACTGAGGAAGTAGAAGGCTGAGAAAGCCCAAATATCTTCTGATTTCTCTTCTGTGCCAGGCTTTGGGGCCTTTGTCTCTGTCTGATGGCTGCTGTTAGTCTCAAACCCACCGAGGCAGGCATTCATTCCTATTGAAACCTGTCAGCAAGCACTGCTGCTGGGTGCAAGGAACACAGCACGTAGCTTTGCTGCCTCAGTTAGCCTCACTCCAACTATGTGAGCATCAGTTGTGAGCATCAGTGAGTGGCAGAAGCTGACTCTTGGCATCCTTGAACTTTAATCATTATGTTTATTTTTGTCTGCTTTATTTCTTTTCCCTTAGCTCAGTGGCTCATGTGTGCTGAGCCTGTGCAGGCAGAGGGGCAGAAGGGGCAGGGAGAACATCTTATAAATCCAGTTCTGCTCTATTAAGATTCATTCTGGTATGACAATGGCTTTTTCTATTGAAATGCTTTGTGAAAGCCTTGCCTAATGATCTGTTAGCTGGGGAAAGGTTAAATTCCATCAAGATTTTCTGTGTTTGATGAAGAAAAAGCACTGCAATTATCCAGAATTCAAAGTGAGGATTGGCCAGCTGTTAATAATACTGTGTTTCTTCATGTTCTCATTACTCAGAAATAATGTGGCCATCCCCAGCCGTGGCAGTAAAGTATTTATAGCACTCTCTTTTGGCCCTGTTTGTACTCATGGAGGGCTGGACGTCACTCGAGGTCTTCTAAATATGTTTCTTTTTGTGCTTTAGAAACTCATGACACTACTTACCTTACTGCAGCTGTTTGCAACAGGGATGTCTGGTTTAAGGTGTTCATCTCAAAAGGGGTCAGACATGCCCTTTAACCGCTAATGGTTGGGCATCCTGTGCAGACTGGTCATCAAGGCTCTGCTAGAGTCATTGGAGAGAATGGTGGTTCCAAGTTCATGCTATGCCAAGACAGCTGCTAAGGATGAAGGAGATAAGCTGACTTGATACCTGATAGTCTTGATTCCAAGAGTGCCCATATTAACAACCTAGTTTGATGCAGAGAGAGGTTTATTGGTAGTTTTCCGCTCTTTGTGGCTTCATTCCAGTCTGCAGGTGAGTTTGTGTTCTGGGAGACCACTGGAAATGTGCAGGAGCAACCCCCAAACATCTGTGCATTTCTCCCAGCTCTCTCTCCTGATCGCTGAGGTTTCCAGCTTGGAAAGTCATGGCAGAACATGAAATACATGTGGCATCTCTGTGTCCAGGCGCACGGAAACAAAACAGGTCTCAAGGGGAAAATATAATTTCACAGTGGCAGGCCCTGCATTGGGATAAACAGACGCTTGTTTCCTCCTGTGGATGCATGGAAAATCAATTCCCAGTCTTCTGCAGAGGCTCCTAAACATGAATCAAATCCTCTCCTGTACTACAACTGGTTTGCACGAGTGAAAAGGTTTCATTTCTAGCAAGGGAACTGCAGGTGACACCTTTTTGCTATCTTCATGTTGTCATTTAGGTGCCTATCTTATCCTCTTTACAGGAGACTCATTTCGAGTGCAGCTTTCTGCTTGGGGGTTTGAAGTAAATGAGTATTAAGTAACTGTATCTGTCTCTAATTCACTAAATATCCAGAAAAAAACAGCTAATGTGCCTGAACCAGTGGGATGAATACATTAGATTAATCTAATTCAGCTACTTTCACTCAAACAACCAGTAGCATTTAGAAAAAGGTTGTGAAATGGATTAGGAATTTCTTTTCCACATTTTTCCTTTCTTCTTTCCATGACTTTGCTAGTTAGCTATTCAGTTAGCTGATTTCCTTGACCCTCCTTAAAACATGACTTTTAAAATAAGTTTATTCTTTTCAGACCTCGGAGCTGGCTCCATATTCATTGAAGCTTTCAGTGTCCAGGAAGAGCAACAGGATAAATGCAGATGTACAGGCTGTGAGCAGCTTATCCCAGCTGGAGTGATCAGCTTCTGGCTGTCACCATCTCACTAGCACCTCAGTTGAGATGTGCAGGTACAGGGAGGCTCGCAGCAACATCTCTGGGCTTAGAATAATTCCTTGAACCTTCTCTCCATCCCTTCAGATTTCTTGGCCACGCTATCCCTTTAGTGCCATGGCAAGTCTGATATATGCACCCTCCTCCTTTATGCCCTTCTTTACTGGAAAGGTGTATAAAGACCCAGAGCAGGCTGCCTGACCCTTCAGTTTAACAGCAAATCACTGGTAGCTGCTCTAACTGTGCCTGTTTCTTGCTGCAGTTCAGGCTATATCAGGGTTACCTCACGTTCTGAAGAGAACGTTATGTGCAGTCATGTCCAAAGCCTTAAAAACAACCACGGTATAAGACCTAAATGGCTGCTTTGCTGCCCACAAGCTCTGCTCTTCTGTCAGTACATTGCTTCAGTGTGATTTGTTCTTGACACATTCCTGTGGCTGTTGATCATCTCCTTATATTTTGTAAGTGCTGACAAGCAGCTTGATTATTTGTCCAAGTATTTTTCTGGGACCTGAAGCCGGTCTGCCTATTCTAATTCCCCAGCGCCTCCTTCCCCTCTTCTGAAAGCGGAGCCCTCGGTCTGCCCCCCCAGCCCCCTGGAACCTCCCCATCCCTGTTGGCTTCTCAGAGTTAAGTGGTTGCATCTCCAAGGCTGCTTCAGGAAGCTCACTGAGTGTCCTGGGATGCAATTCAACAGGCAGGGATGATTGAAAACACCACAGTTATCTAATTACTCTCTCACCAAATCTTCTTTCGTGTGAGTTTGCATCCTGCTAACACTGGCATTAGCTTTGTCAGGCATTTGATTGCTGTTGAGTATTTTAGGGAAGATTGAAGCAAAAAAAAGGCATTAAGGGTTTGTCTCTCCCAGCTGTGCTCTGTGCTAATGTCACTCCTCACTGAATAGTGGGCCAGCTCTTTGTTTTCTCCTGCTGCTGCTGGCCAGTCCCTCACTGTTCACCAAGCCCACAATGGAGCAGGGGAGATGCCAGCTTTGTAGCCATCAAGTAGGACACGAATCCCACAAAGACCCCAGCACCCCAGGAGGGCTTGGCCATGCTGTCACCAAGCAGGGAGCCCTCCTCTCCCTAAGCTCAAGGGATGGCACAAAGCTCCTCTCTTTGTGTGCAGAGCAGAGGTTAGCAAGGTGCATGGAGCACACCTTGAAGGCTCTACTTGATTGTTGCTGAGGCTTGGCTACTGCAGAGGGGGCTGTGGAAGTAGAGAGCAGGCTGTGGTGGCATAGGAGAAGTGGCCATGGGCGAGCAGTCTGGGGTGGTGATTTCCTCCTCTGGTCCCCAGGCACTGCAGGGATCTGCTCTGCAAGAGATGCAAGGCAGGATAAGAACAGGAAAGGCTGAACTTCCCATGCCAAAAGCAGATGAAAAGAGATGTTATAAAGTCACTTGTCTCTGGTAACACGGTCTCTAGCTCTGACACAGTGATGGAGGGAATCCAAGTTTTGTGCTGGAAAGAGATGAGCCCACACCTGGAATCCTATCCCAGTTTCAAAGGTCAGGTACGCTTCTGCAGTTACAGATGTCATGGGATGGCATTTGACCCTGGTTCATCCTACACAGAAGGCAAACTCTGATGGACAGCAGGATCATTTGAACCTTCCCGAAACTGGCTTTCGTTTGAACTACAAACTGGTTTTTGTTTCTTCCCAGCCAGGTCTCTAGACAAACTCTATAACTTTGCTGACTGCTCTGGCCTTCACCTGATCTTTGCACTGAATGCTCTGCGCCGAAATCCCAACAACTCCTGGAACAGCTCCAATGCCCTCAGCCTTCTGAAGTACAGTGCCAGCAAGAAGTACAACATTTCCTGGGAGCTGGGCAATGGTGAGTGTGGGAACAGGAGAGCCACGGGAATGGAGCACACTATAGCAGAAAGGTATTCCCTTTTGTAAGAGGATATTTGTAGATCCCAAGATGCTTTGCCAGTGCAGTTTCAGAGGGATTTAAAGGACACTGCTATAGGGCAGTGTTATCTCTTAGATGGACCTGGCATGTGTTAGTCCTTTAACTGGACATTCCCATCAGCTGATATTAAGCACATGAAACATTTCTGGCCCAGCTGTTGGGCTGGCCAGACCAGCAGCTATATGAACCTGTGTGGTGGCTGCAGTGCCATGCGAGTGGGGGACCCTGCAGGGACAGGAACGTGACACCAAGGCAGGGTCCTTCACCCAGCACACAGCAAAAGGGGCAAAGGAGGAGATGCTGGCACAGGAGAGCAAGTGATGGCCCTCATCCACTCCTTAGAAGCTCCTTGTGCTGCTCTGCAGGCAGCTCTGTGGAGCTCAAGCTGTGTGACAGCATGAGCTGTGTGTCTGTCTCCGGAAGCGCGGCTGAAGGAACGGAGCTGGCAAGCCTTGATTGTCTATTTTTATTTTCTCAGAGCCCAATAACTATCGGACCCTGATCGGCCGCTCGGTGAACGGCAGCCAGCTGGGGAAGGACTACGTCCAGCTGAGAAGCCTGCTGCAGCTTATCCGCACTTATTCCAGGGCAAACCTCTATGGGCCAAACATTGGGAGGCCCAGAAAGAACGTCATCTCTCTCCTGGAGGGGTAAGTGATGTTGCTTTGATGAAGAGATCAGAAACTCTTCCTGCAGCAGGTAGACCTGCTCCTTGGCTTCCCCATGTTCAGCAGCTGCCAGCATGGTGAGCTGCCAGCATGTGGCTCAGCCACCACAGTACCAGGGCCTTGAGGACATGGTCCTTGTTGGGATTTTGGGCTGGGCTGATTCCTCCAATTTCTCCCAAGCATTCCCAGAGTTTCCCAATTATAGGCAGACTGAGGTGCTCACCATGTTGGGACATGAAGATAATGCATTGGTGTGGATGCAGGCTCCTGCATGCTCATGAGTTGCAGGGCCAGGAGATGGGTCCTGGCACCACTTACTGTGTAGATGTTGTCTCAGAGTCCTTCTGAGCAAACTGTTTCTCTCTTGCTATTTGGTGACTTCTCCCTGTGATTTTTCCATCTGTGCAGAGGAGGAACCTGTAGCAACTTTCTTCACTGGCTTTCTGCTTTCTGCTTTCTTCTCCTTCCTAGGAGAATTGGCATGTCTCTAGTCTGGGGAGGCCAGAGGTGGAGAAGGAATGGTGACAGTGAGGGACACAGACACCTGGAGGTGACATTGGACAGCTACAGGAACCAGGGAGGTGTGGGAGCCTGCTGGCAGCAGGAATGGGGACTGTGAGGCTCAAAGGCTGTGCAGCAGAGGGGTAATTCCCTGCAGGACTGTAAACAGAAACTCCAGTGCAGAGGGCTGGGCAGGGGGAGGTGTGGAAGGGGCTCTGCTGGGAGCAAAGCTGGGTCTAGTATTCATTAACATCTGCTTTTACTTCTGGTGCCAACACAAAGTGGTGAGAGGAGGATGTTTATGCAGTAGCAGCATTCCAACATCTGGAGGTTTTATTTTCTTTTTTAACATAGGCTAGTATTAAAGAGCATGAGGTTTTAGCTATGGGCTGTGTGGAGGTGGAGAATTATTTTAATGCAAACTAATAACCAGCTGAGGTTAAATTAAGTTGTTTCATGGAATTCGCAACTGGAAGGCAAAGATACCTACTGTCATGGCTAGCTTATTCCTGAAATAGTGGGGTTGCTGGCAACAGGAAAATTATTTTCCCCATCCTCAAAATATTCCATGGAAAATACTAAGCAGTTGAATGAAGAATCATATACTGTCCTTTTAGGCTTCAATGAAATTTTCCTGTTCTTTTTTCCTTTTCTCTGTCTTCTTTTTGTTTTCTTTACAACATAAATTAGCAGTCATCAAATTCCAGATGTTTTCCATCTTCACTGAAAAACATTTTGGAAAGGAAACAAGCAATCATTTTCAATACTGCGCTAAAGGTTATTGTGCTGGCTCACTGGTTTTCTGCCTCCATAAAGACAAGCACACCTTACATACACAGCGACAGACACATGGTTTCAAGATGACTGCACAGGGAACCGTAAAGAATAAAATAACCATGAGAGGAAGATGAAAAAACTCTTATTAAATGTCTATGTTCTTAGAAAACACTTGTTACTTCTAAATAACCTATATAGTCACTGACAAAAAAAATCTTTCTGCAAAAAAGCTTTTCCAGTAGGTTAGGACCTACCATGTAGGGCCCACCCAGACACCAGGGAACTGCCTTGAGATTCTGTGCAGGGATTCAACCTTCATATTTACAAATACCAGGTAATTTTCGCAGCCTCCTTGGGATGATAAGCATTATTGCTCCCATTTCACAGAT
>JAVHNF010065664.1:0-19341 GCA_034783455.1 Micropsitta finschii
GAGCAACACTGCCTTTCCTCCATGCTTGTACAAAGTTAGGTTATATCACAAGCCTTCCCAAATCTTCGCTTGCAAAGTCAAGCCATCACATTGGTAATTGAACTGCTAAAAACCATACTGTTCTTAGTGTGTGCAACTTGCTATGAAGACCCAGTTAGAAAGTATTTTCTTCAATCATCTTTCCTTTCTTCAGCACTACTGAGTTTACATTCAGCCACACTCTCTTGCCAAAATATATTTTAACTTAACAAAAAGCTCCACAATAATGAGTTCCATCTAAAGCAATGACTTTTCCTATCAGACATGTGCCAGAATTTGCCAGCAAAACAGAGATCAGCATGGATTTGTATAACCATTGTATTTTCTGTAAGGCTACTCCATTAAATCACAACCACATTGTAATGTAAAATATTCCACATGTTCTTCAGCAACCTTCTGGAGGGAGAACTTAGTACTTTTTGTAATTTAATACTGTTTCTCAGAAGCATAGTAAGACCTGAGTTTTAATTACAACACACATAATATATCCATAGATAAATACCATTCTCTTAAAACTTTGACAAGCTACTTGTGCATTTTAGGTATTTTTTTATTATTATTTATTTTAATGCAGATGAAAATCTGCATTTTCAAGTATGTGGTTTTGGAAAATACTCTCAGCAGAAACTTCACTCCCTTCTCTACCACCAGTTATGGAAACTAGTGCAGATCATTAAAAAATGTCTTTTACCTCAGGTTTACACTCACAAAGAAACAACATTGGAATGTGTCACCCCAGGAGCCTTGACCTCAGTAATCTAGTAAAAAAAAAAATTACTTATGAAAGCCATTCATCTTTTGCCATTCAGACTGTAATAAAGATTTAGAAAACATGCCTAATGACAGGCCTGCAATCCTCTCTTCATCTCCCAGGGGAACAGAATTCAGTAGGACCAGGGACAGTGTGATAGCTCAAGTTTTGACTTGTTCTCAGGGTCGCACCCAAAAAGGTCAGCACATAATTTATCAGCTGAGGCTTTGTTATTCTTTCTGAGACTGAAAGGGCCAGGTAGCACAGGCACATTAGTGTTATTCAATATAAGCACCCACACTGAATCAAACTAAGGCCACGTACGTGTTTCACAAAGACAGATGCTGAGGTTATAATGAACGTCATCCAGTAGACACCTCAAGTAACGTTTTAGCTGCTGTACACACTAAATCACGTTATTACCAACTTCGTGCATGTCCCACAGTTTGTGTGTGCTACATTTCACAGTTTCAGAAGATGCCCACTTTTAAGTACAGATCACCATGATCTTTACTACTAGGCATACAAAGCCACTCTGTGGATTTAGATCACTTCCTTATCTGCTTGATTTTTAATTTGTAAAATTTTAGAACCTTTAGAAGATATTTTTAGGCTTTATCTTATCCTTTAAAGTTTTATCTTACCATTACTGCTCTAATCACAGGTTTTCTATTTGCAAAGAAAACACAGCATTAGCTCATAAATGGATGTTTAGTCATCAAATTAGTCCAAGAAATAATATAGAGAATAATTTATCAGTCAGCCACTGCAGTAATATATCCATGTCCTAAAAAAAAATAAATAATTTTCATATACAAGAATTCACTGAATTATGTTTTCCTTCTCATGATCTCTTTCATTTTTAATCTTAAGAAAAACTCATTGTGACCCTAACCAGACTGAAATAATAACACATCCAGTGTGTACTCAAATCTGTAATACCTGGCTCTTACAGTTACCTTTCCTGAGGTTTAGTCAAGATTGGAAAATCCTGTCATGCTGTGGATTAAGTGTTTTCAAATCTCCCTATAGTCTTAGTATGGGTTATTTTGCCATCCCAATAAATTAATCCCACTGTATATACTTAATACCTCTTCCTGGCTTTAGATAAACCATGCAAAAAAGGGACTCTCATAGATACGCCAAAAGCCTTTACTTATTTATTTCCACTGGAAAAACACTGTGTTTTAGCAAATAATCCACTCTGAGGATAACCTCAGAAAACATCCCACCAAGACTGGCAGCCCGGTGTGACAATCAGGCAGTGGTGAGACACTTACTCCAGGTTGGGCACAGTGCGCCTATTCAAACCACAGATCTTATGCAGATCTTACCTGATGTGCATTCAGACTGGTGGTAGGTTTTTCCAAAATGCTTGACTAGCTGGAGTTCAGGATTTCTCGTATAACCATCACAACAGGACAGGTTTACATACCAAAACATGGCAGTATCATCAAAATAGGACAGTGTGCTTTGCTCACGGCAACAAGAAGCAAGACATCTGAGTAAGTGACAATGTTATTATGTTATTATGCATCATTCTCAGAGAATTATTACTGGTATGTGTGCAAAAACAAGTGTGAAACACTTGATCAGTTTTCTTGATTCTGCAGGAACAGGGATCTTGTTTTTACCAAAGCAGCCTAACAGATTTGGTTTGTCCTAGGACAAGGCTGACAAGTAGAGAAGCACACAAACTACAGGTTCTGTTTGGCACCATGGCTCAGAGGTAAACAGATCCATGCGGGCTTCAGGTGCTGTCTTTCCTGATGGAAAACTGAAACATATGTCAAAATTATCATTCCTCCAGGAAAAATATCAATTCTATGGAAAGAGCAAGACCTCAGGAACAACACCCCCCACCCCTGGAAAAAAAAACACAAACAAACAACAAAACAAACAAAAAAAAACCCACAAAACCCCCAAAGCATTTTGGCTGAAAATTTCTACTCAGCTCAAAGCACAAAGGGGTCTTGTATGAAGGTTCACATGAAGCCAGTTGCCACTGACTTGTGTACCTCCTTACACACCAAAAGCACAATCCAGGATCATTTATGTTGTGTACATTACCCTAGTTTCCTCCCATTTCTCCCTATACCTTGAAGCCAGTATTCTTACCTTTTAAACCCAGAGCAGTCCATATGCAAACTAATACCAAGAAAGTGTTAGAAATCACCTAGACAGATTTCTGACTGACACTACATCAAATATAATCACAATGATGCTGAAGTCACCCTATCTCAGATAAACTGTATTTCTGCAGAAGAATGTGAGGTTTGTGTGACATTGTTAAGGAGCTTGTTTCCTGAACTGATTTGTTGCTAATTTGGAACAGACAGAGTCATAAACATGTAACACAGTTAAAACTGTGGTAAACCTGGATGAGGGTCAAATAAGTTGTGCATCTCACCCAAAGTATCTTAACTCAGCTGCTCTTTGCCATACACAGACAGAAGGAATTTTGTGGTTGGACCGCAGTCACACTAACACAATTACTAACGTGCCACATGTTCCACCAACAGAACTCTGAGGAATATAGAACTGAAAAGAGCCAGAGACAAGGACTGCCAAGCACATTTGGGCTTCAGTGGGAAAAATGCAGGTGCTGGACAAAAATAGGCAATGCTAGTACACGTGGTGGTATCTATTGATAATAGCAGTGAATAAGAGACAGAGAGGGGAGTAAGAAGCTATGAGGCTCCTTCCAGCGCTGTTGGGAAGATGCATTTAGAGTTATAGAATCATCTGGGTTGGAAGGGACCTCTGAAGGCCACCCTATGCCAACTCCTACTATGGCAGGGACACATTCCACTGCAGCAGGTTGCACGGGGCCCCTCCAACTGGCCTGCAGTTGTAGAATCAGAATCACAGAATGGTTTGGGTTGGAAAGGACCTTAAAGAGCATCTAGTTCCAACCCCTGTCATGGACAGGGACAGCTTCCACTAGATCAGACTGCACAAAGCCCCATCCAATCTGGCCTTGTTTCCAGGGTCTTCCTCAAAGTTCCTAAGCATTAACTTTGTGCAGTCAGGGAGATACCAGAAATCTCCTGCAGCATAGAGGGTTCATGTTTAACTTCTGACCCTGGCTGCATAAGGATGCAGTAATTTAGCATTAATTAAAGCTTCTCTTAAAATACAGTTGTGAAGTTTAGCAGTTCAAGAACGACTAGTGCCAGGTAATCATTTGTTAACTGTCTACTAACCTTTTCTAACGCTTTCTTTCGTTAGAAACATGCCATCAACCTCGCCTGTTTCCACGCAGAAAGCGGGGAGCTGCAGCACTGACGGACCTGATCCAAAAAGGAAGGTGATTCCTTCGCCCGTTGCACTCGGCAGCCGTGCTATCGGGCCGCCGACCCTTCTCCCGACACGACTCCCCGCTAGGGCAGCGGTGCCGGGGACGGGGAGAGCGGGGCGGCCTGCGGGACCCAACATCCCCAGGCCTCAGGTCCCCCGAGGAGCCACACTGGGGGCCTCTCCCCGTCGTCCACATCCCCCACCCCCCTCCGCGGACACAGCCGGGCAAGACCCCCCTTCGACAGCCCCGGGCCCCCAACCGCGTACCCCCAGCGCGGCGGCACCTCCCGGGAGGAGGAGCCGGCGGCGGCGGGACTCGCCCCGCCCGGCCCCCGGCGGCTCTGCCCCGAGGTAGCGGCCCCGCCGGGCACTGCAGCCGCCACGGAGGTCGCACAGGTAGGGGCAGGCGGCGGCGGGGCGAAGCCTCGGATCCCGGGCGCCCCGCGGCAAGGTACAGCAGCAGCGGCGGGCACCGCGCTCTGGCGCAGGTAGAGACGGGCGCCGGGCCCTGGGGAAGCGCCGTGCGGTCGCAGCGGCCGCTCCCGCCGCGCGGGCTTTGAAATGAGTCAGTTTTGCTTGGAACAATTATTGGCAAGCGAGGAGCCGACGTGGTCCTTCCCGAGGATAAATTGCTCGCAGATCGATGAACACCCCACACAGTCGTGAGGTAACGATAGCCACATCATTCGGTTTGCACGTCTGCTTCCTTCAGAAATGAAAACTTCACCTGTAAGCACCGACACATCGCAGCAAGACAAAGACAGTGTGAGGCTGTTTCTTTTAAATTACAAACATTTTAGCTCACTGCACAGCTGGAAATGCAAAGTCGTCTTGGTTTTTTTAGCTTAAAACTGAGCAGCTCAACATGAGTGTTACTAAACGCGTCTGTGTTTTGTTTTCTTTGCAGGAACCCACCTTGCTGTGCAGGATGGTAGCATAGTGTCTTCTGCAGGATGAAGGCGCCAAGAGCTGGCAGGTGCTGGTGGCTGGGAACCCTTCTCGCAGCCTGCCTGGCTGCCCTTCCCGGCAGTACCGCCTGTCCCAGGCTCTGCGCCTGCTATGTCCCCACCGAGGTGCACTGCACGTTCCGGTACTTCACTGCTGTCCCACCGCACATCCCTCCAAATGTGGAGCGCATCAATCTGGGGTATGTTTAACATCAAGATCCTAAATGCACAGACCAGTTACCATTCAACACTTTGCGAAGCAGTAATTAATAGTTTCCAGATTTAGGGCTAAAATGAACCAAAGCATTAAATAAATCTTAAGAGTTCAGTGCTCTGCTGTATTCAGAAGTGGTTGTAGTCACAGCTAGCAAAGCCTAAGACCACCAACACTAAGTGGAAATTTGGGGATGTATCACAGGGCATGTAAGGACTTCAAAAAGTTTCAAACTTAAATGAATTCTTTTATACTACCCAAACATTTTGCATCTGCAACATGGAATTCAGAAGGAGTCTGAAACAGAAAGAATTCTTTCTGGGAAATAATAGTTCAGAGCTCAGGCAGTGGGCTGGAAAACTAGTACGTGTGTTAAAATCTTCAGAGACTTTGCTATGACTTTAGAATGTCACATGATGCTGGTATCTGTGCTTTTATCTATCAGCTTTATGGGAAATAACACTTGCCTGAATATTTCAGCCTCCAAAGTGGTTCTGTTCTGTGGGTGTTTAAAAGGAATGGGGAACAAATTCTATACAGGCTCGCTGACCTGTTACCAGAGTTTCCAACAAGTGCCCTCTGTCATACAATCAAATTATGAGATCAGTCAGCAATATTTGACTAATCCTTGCATCACTTTTGATACGCATAACCTCCGAATCATCCAATATGTGCATGCAGAAAATGTAAAAGGAAGTTCTTGTTGAAGTCTTCCTCTTTTTTTGCCTTATGCTTCCAGGAAACATATCCAGCTCCCAGCTCCTGTCTCCTCTCTGCCCTTTCTTTCCATTGGTTTTGTCAGTCTTGTCCAGATATGCTGTATATAAAATCTTACAATTAAGTACAAGTACTTTTAGAGGGTTATGGGTTACCTTACAAGAAGGACATGTGACTGAAACACATTAACTACTATTATGGAAAGGCCATCTATCTGACTGATGATTTAATCTAATTTACAGTCACCACAGGGCATAGGAAGTGTAAACGGATCATGAGAACAGTCCCTGCATTAGCTAATCAGGTCATGCAAGGGGGTAGCAGTCATGAAGTCAAAGGCATCACAGAGTAGGTACTCAGCATTTGCGAGGCTTACACACCTTGTACTAATGCTGGGACAGCATAGCATCACTACAGCCAATACTCAGGCTGGCTAGACTTAGACACAACTGATGGTCTAACCTTCCATAGCAGTGCAGCTCTCATGTGAAGGGCGCTCTGTTTCATTTTTAGTTTGCTGTTTAAATCCAACCTAGTCTATCCATACTGTATGTATACTCATGGAAAATAGAGGAGGCTCAGGCTACACCTGCATTAACAGGTTGTGGGCAACACTGAATACCTGCAGAGTGGAAATAAAACTCAAGATGTACAACTGGAAAGGGCAGACAGCACCGTGCAGTCAGTGCAGGGATGGACTGCCAAGCACTCTTCAGAACCCACCTGCACTATAGCTGAGGCCCAGCAGCCATTGCATAGGTCCCAGGAGACAGGTCACCCCCAGGACCCCTGGTTTTACCTGGGTCTCAGTGGACAGAAGAGGAGGCTTGCTCTTGTTCATGGGCTTCTCTGTGATGCCGTAGTGTTGGGAAAGCCCTTGATTGAAAGAGGCATCAGTGTATCACCAACCTTCACCATTACAGAAGCTCACGGCTCTTCTGCATTGAAGCCCAGACCTAGCTTCAATGAATTATTCCTGAAGGAATGGCTTATAATTTCATCTTGACAGTCAGAAGTGCTGTGTAGCTTTATGCATTTCCAAAGAGTTGTTCTTTTGTTTTGGTTATGTTTGTTTGTTTGAAACTTGTGAAGTTTATGTCTGACTAAACCCAGGTCTGGGATGAAATGTTTGTTACAGATACAACAGCTTGCTCAGACTGACAGAAACAGATTTTTCTGGCCTAGAGAAACTGGAGTTACTGATGCTGCACAGCAATGAGATAAATACAATTCCTGATATGGTGTTCAAGGATTTATATTCATTACAGGTAAGAACTAAATGACCTAATCTTAATTAGGAGATGACCTAATCTTAATTTTTGTTCTGACTTAAACAGTTTGCAGTAATACTGATAAATGGAATCAGACCAGTGGTATGTAGTGGTTTGGTTTCCTATTTCTTATTGTATCCATATGAAAGATGGGGGAAATGCCTTTCCTTCCCAGGAGGGCATCTGAGTACAGTTTAAAGAGCGTGGCAAACATACTGGTAGGTACCTATATCTTAACGGACAACTGCAGTTTAAACTCTTGTTCAGAAGAGGGAGAAAGACTGCAGAACTCCAAGTGCTGCATCTGTGGTAGGAAAGTTGTATTTAGTTAATCTGTTAGTCAATTTTTATCTTTTTTTGAGGACTCTTTGCCATCCAGATTTCCCTTTCCCTTCAGTACATTATAGCCTTGTCCCTTTCTGTCCTTCATTAAAAATTGGCTCCTACTGAACATATTACATATAAACATTTAAATCCTTTAAAAAACCCTTGGGTTTATAACTTAGTATGTATTTGTGGACTTCTAAAATGTAGTATTTGCTGCCTGTTTTGTTCTTTAACTGAAATATTTCCTATTTATAAAATATTACCTATATTTACGTGTATTGTAAAAATTAGTAAAGGTATGGTGTCATACAGGGATTCTGGAGCTATCTCAGTATGTGTCATGTAGATACTCATATATAAAGAATTACTTAGACGATTATTTAGGAACAGCCATTTCCAACTAATTCAACGTACAGGTAACGCTTATTCTCCAGTTAAACTTTCATCTAGAGCTGTTGTTAACTGCTATAGAGAAGTAACAATGGTTTAGCTGTGATGAACTAAGCACACATGAAAACTGAACTGTTCCGACAGAAAACTTGGGATTTGCTCAGTTGCTGGTTGTAGGTTTAGGAGGGAAAGGCAGAAACCAGAGAAGCTGTGGAGCGTACAGATCTCCAGGTTGCATTAGCGCTCACAAAGGGTAGTTCTGTGCCTGAAAGCTTGCTTGGTAACTCCTCACAACTGACTTAATAAAATAAGCTTTATGGAGTCCAAGAAGCTTTCTCTCCTCTATCAGCAAGGAAGATGGCAGCACAATTACAGACAATCATAGAATCATTTTATCATAGATATTTCTAATGGAATTATATTGGGCAAGTAAACTTGAACATTTTTGTGATTTTCTTACTTCTCATTAGTTTTCAAAATACAGAATTCAGACTGCAATGGTAGAATTCTAACAGGAAAAGTAACAACAAAAAGGGTGTCTTGGGCACCATATTTTATCCCTCAGCAATATGCCAGGTTTGTGCTTCTCAGAGTTACGAATTTGACTTTTATTTAGTCAGCAACATGTCACCTGAGAGTTGGGGCTAGGAAAATACACACCTCAGATGACACAAATCCTGAAACTTGGGGCACACTTCGCAGATTCTGTTGGTTAAACAGAAATCAAAATAGATTCTTGCATGCATTTTTATAGTTGTAGCACTGGCTGGAACAAAAATCACTACCACATCTTATGGTCAAATTCTGCTTCCCCTTTTCGTAAGTGTGGCTTAATTGGGATGTTGTGGGGTTTGTTTGGTTTTTTGGGTTTTTTTTAACAAGAAATAAGCATGGTTTTATTTTATTTTTTAAGCACTGCATGTTGTGACTGCAGAAAGTCCCTTATGGACTGTTGGAACAAGAAGCACCCTTTTAGTCCTGCAACTAACATTGCATTTATTCCTCCTACTAAGTTTTTTCCAATCAATCACTTCCATTACTGGTCTGGTGAAGTACTTGACAGGGTAACCATCAATCAGAATGTGTTATGAGTCTTAACAATATACCATGGGTTAATATTATACACTTATTACTTTTTCATCTACAGGTCTTAAAAATGAGTTATAACAAGGTCAGAGTTCTTCAGCAGGATGTTTTTTGTGGTTTGAAGAGCTTGGTACGACTGCATATGGACCACAATAAAATTGAATTTGTAAATCCCTATGTTTTCTATGGACTCACATCACTGAGGCTGGTCCACTTGGAAGGAAATCTACTTAAGCAGCTTCATCCAGATACTTTTGTCACCTTGCGTTATAGCCAAATATTTAAAATATCCTTAATGAAGCACATATATTTGTCTGACAACACGCTGACTTCACTGCCACAAGAAATGTTTTCCTACATGTCTGAGCTAGAGAGCATTTACCTTCATGGAAACCCATGGTCCTGTGATTGCAACCTCCAGTGGTTTGCAGAATGGGCAAAAGCAAGACCAGGTAAGCTAAAGGCTTCGTTTATGCTTTTAATCGTGTTATACCATCTTGCTCTTTCTGATAAAAGTAACTGTCCTTTATTCATTTGTTTATTCTCCCCGAAAAAACTGGAAGACAGGAATTTTGCAGGTGCGTGTAACCAGGATAAATAGATTAATACCATTCAGTTTTCCAGATTAAATGAATCTAGTGGTCTTAACCCATTCCCAAGTGCAGCTTAATGGAACACTTTCCTTGGCCAGTCCAAAGCTTTTGTGCCCAGGAGACTCCACAGGGAATAAGGAAGCCAATTTTTATGTAACTGGCAAGAATGAAGGCTACATTGTACTTGATTTTTCCAAACAGAAATAAGGAACAAGACTCAAGAACTTTTTCTGCTGCTCCGAGCAGAGGTTGCACACAGTAGCGTAGTGTCACCCTCACCCTGCCACAGCCTGTGTCGCTCAGAACCAAGCTACAGCCAGGTACCCCAGCAGAGCCTGCCTTGTGCCGTGTAGAACTGGGACAGAAGGATTCTGTATGGAACCACAATAGCAACAGTCCTTAGGCAGTTTCACCAGAGAAAATTCATAGGTTTTCTTAGGTTACTTTAATATTAACTTTGTTAATATTAAAGAGAACAACCTGCTGGTAGTTAAATTTCTTTTTAATACTAAAAATTGTATTACAAGAGCTTACTGCATTTTTCTTTCCTTTAGATGTTGTAAAGTGCAAAAAAGACAGAAGTTCCGGTGCTCGGCAGTGCCCAATTTGTGCTAGTCCCAAAAATCATGAAGGGAAAAGCTTAGTGGATGTTCCTTCTGCATCTTTAACCTGCACTAAGCCAGCCATACATGACTCCCTGAAATTTAAAAACCTCACAGTACCAGATGATGGGGATTTCAATTCTGTATCTCCTAAGGAATTCATAGCTCCTATAGGATCCATGGTTTTGAACATGACTGACCAAGCAGGAAGCCAGGGTAACTTGGTTTGCAACATCCAAAAACCTAAAGAAATGTCTCCCATCTCATTTGACAAAGATGGCAACAGTACAGTGCTCAAAACAGCGTTCTCAGCGTTTCTGGTATGTGGCATTGATTATGAGCATATTCAGCAGCTGTGGAGCATACTGGCACTGTACAGTAATTCTCCCTTAAAACTGGAAAGGAGTGCCCTAGCAACTAACATGCCCTTTGTTAGCTACAAATATAAACAAATCTACTCTGAGAAAGATGAACTTTTTACCAATATAGAGACTGAACTGAGAGCTGAACCACCTTGGTTAATGCAAAGCAAAGTGGCATTACAGCTAGACAGGACAGCAACCACACTTAACACCTTGCACATCCAGTACTTTACGGACATTCAGATTATTTTGCCCAGTGCTGACAAAAGAGGAGTAGCAAATAACTGGGCCATCATCTCCAGGGACAACAAAACACAAACAGAGCACACTGTTTTAGTAGGGGGGACAGTAGAACTAGAATGCCAAGCAATTGGAGAACCAGCTCCTGCAGTAGAGTGGATATTGGCTGATGGGAGCAAAGTTAGAGCTCCTTATATCAGTGAGGATGGGAGAATCATAGTAGTTAAAACTGGAACATTCACATTACGGACAGCTGATACTTTTGACACAGGGCTTTATCACTGCATAGGCACAAATTACAATGATGCAGATACTCTCACATTTAGAATTACTGTGGTCGATCCTTATGTGGAACACAGCAATGTAAATGGAGCCCAACTTTCTACATTTGTTGGCAGCACACTCTACCTTCCCTGCACATCCACTGCCATTCCAGATGCTTCCATTAGTTGGGTATTGCCTGAGCATAAGATTCTTCACCATTCTGTAAGAAACAAACATATTTTTGACAATGGTACCTTAAAAATACAAGGGGTAACAGAGCAAGACAGTGGGTACTTCCGATGTGTTGCAGCCAACCAGTATGGTGTTGATCTTTTGGTTTTCCAAGTGCTAGTTAGAAAGGATGAAACTGCTCTGAAGAAAAAGCAGATAGTTGTGGGAGAATGGGAAGAGGGTGATGGCTCTGGCAATGCAATGCTGGCCTCTGCTACAACACAGAAACATCCTCTAGCTACTCTAGCTCCCTTGGCAGCTAATCAGGAATCTGCTGCCTCAGCATTCAGAAATCAGATTGCACAGACTGCACATAAAAGGAATGCACATAAAAGGAACATGACTTTCAGGCACTACAGGGACAAAATAAGCAGGAGGCTCAGAGGGCCTAGAAGACAGTTTGTTTCCTCAGCCAGGAGAGTTGACCCACAGCACTGGGCAGCCTTTTTGGAAAAAACAAAGAGGAACTCAACACTGATGGAAAATCGAGAAGTTGCAACGAATCCACCTGTTGAAGTCCGCACATTCTCAGAATTACCTGGAATTGAGGAGGAAACATCTGGTGATCTTGTATCTCTAGAAGAAGAATTCATGATTCCAGTAACAGAGACAGTCCCAATATCTACTTTGGGGAGAGCAACAGAAAACACAGTAACTGCAGCGCCTGAGATGACCATCAGTAACACTCCTGCTATCAAAACCTCTCTCCTTGTTACAGAGGCAGTAACTCCTCTCCCCTGTCCATTTTCACAGTCTCTGTCATCTGACAGCAGAAAGCCACAAACATATCTAAAACCTACAATTACAAACTCATGGGAAAGATCTAACTTAAGTCTAATATCAGCAAGTGGTGTAAAACAGTCAACTCATCAGCAAATTCAGATTATTCAGAACATTACAACTCGTACACCCCAGGCCCCACAGCAATATGGAAAACAAAGGAAAATTTCTGGTAGGAGGCGAATTGTTAGACCAGGACGTATTCCAAGTATGAAAGAGCACAGATACGATTTGGGGAGGCCAGGATCTGTCAGAGGAAGTACAGCTGTGGCTGCAGATGTTCAGCTGAATATGAAATATATGTCAAATTTACCAACTTTAAATAATTTAAGCAGCTCCATCAACCCATTTAGCCCAGAAGCACCTCTGTCCTCCCCCTCGATCACAAATATGCCATTGGAGCACCCAGCAGGTACTCAACAAAATACAGTGTTCCTCAGGAAAGAGGAAAATGAAGCTAGTGAAAGGGAGAAAGATACTACAGTCATGACTTTCATTATGGAGGCCACCCCAGATACTCCTGGATGGAAATTACAGAGCAGTGCTCCATTTCAGACAGGGACTGATACAGTCCGACCTTTTACCATCAGACTACCAACAACAGCAATCCACACAGCTCATGTTGCTACAGATATTACATATACTGTAAGCACTAAGGTATCTTCTACCCTTGAATCAGTCTCACCCAGCATTATGCCTAGAACCTCACCAGAAAATTCCCAAAGAGGAAAAATTACTTGGGAATTTCTCTTTGGAAATGGTACGCAAAAAGAGGTTCTGAAGAAGCAACCAAAACAACAGATGGATAAGTTTCCATCAACAGAGGTATCGACCATGCATCCTAAAACTACAACATCGTTACCTGTGTTCAAAATGTCTCCTCTGCACTTTATGCCTATTTCAACAGGTGGGAATCACAGCAATGGTTTCTTGTCTTTAAACAAACCTATTCATTATGGCAATGCTAAGTCAGAACATCTTCCCACTGCAAAACTGCATTCTTCCTCTAATCCTGCAACTGGTGCCACCAAAGAAATGGATGTAGCTCATTTGAAGCCAACAGTTCAACCTATTATTGCCCCTCAGACTGACACCAAAATCACCAAAAGTAAAACATACAGAATGGGAAAAAAGAGAGGTCAGAGGAGGAAAAGGCCCCTTACGACATCTACTTCACAAAGCATGACTTCAGGCCACAGCACTGCAGTGATTCTGCCTATGAATACAGCCATGCCTGTTGTGACAACAGTTAAACCATTGACTATGCCTACAAGTCTTATGCCTACAAAACCTCTCTCTGAGAGTGTGAGTGCAGTCTCAATGGCAGAAGTGCCAGCACTGGGGATCCTTAACACATCAGATGCTCCTCAGCTCACGCCTGCAGCAGCCATGCAGACATTGGCTACCCCTGTCATGTGGAGGAACAGCCAGTCAGCCATGCTACCACAGAGCCCCACCACACCAATACAGACGACACCACAGCTTTCAAAGCCTTTCAGCACCCCAAGCACCCAACCTGCCACAGCCTGGGTGGCAGCTGGGTCAGAACCTGCTCAGCAAATTGAAGCCACCGCAACAGAAGGTGAACAATCACGGCCAAACCCAGAAAAGATTGTTACCCAAGACAACCACATAGTACAGCCCAAGTTCCCAGCAAGAAGTGTGTCAAGTGCTCCTGCTGCAAGCACAGACATCACTCCTGCCAGCACCCAGCATCCCACCCCAACACCAGCCCTCACAGAAGTTGTGCCTCCTGAGCATAATGAGAGAACCAACTCACCTCCGTGGGGGGCAATCAAATTCTGGCAGAAGTCATCTGCTAAAGTCACAGAGAGGGTCAACATATTGGCTATCAACACACTGACCATGCTGAAGTCATCACAGATTGCAACTCCACATGTGCCTCTGTGGGGAAGTGACAAGGACAGTTCTGTCAAAGGCTGGTCTGAAAAGAGGCAAGATCAAGAAACTACCACCCCCATTCCTATAGCCTTGGACTCTTTGAGCAGAAACCATTTGGCAAAACCCAGAATAATTGGAGGAAAATTAGCTGCTTTTACTGTACTAGCTAATTCAGATGCTTTTATTCCTTGTGAAGCTACTGGTAACCCTCATCCAACAATACAGTGGACCAAGATATCAGCAGGTAAGCTTGATAAACCTCTCTAGAATTTACCTTCCATTACAGTCATGTAATTTGGCAGATGTTTTACGTGCCAAACTCAAGTATCGCATCATTTAAGAGTACCATGAAATATCGGTGAAAAGATGAACTTGGAGACTCCCCAGACATCTTCTGGAGTATCTTACTAATACTGATGAAGTAGTTATTTATGGAAATTAAAAAAAAAAAAACAAAACAAAACTATAATATATATTTAAGTATAATTCTGTGCTTACTGTGAGAAGATTTCAGTATTTACTGTATGTTACTGGCTATTTCAGAACACTAAGACAAGTAAAAGGAAAAATCTGTCTGTGGTAACAAACCACCAAATCAAGTTAAAGCTATGTCAAAATATTTTTGAATATGCAAAGCCTAGTCACGACTATGCTTTTATGTTTGGATATGCAAAGCCCCATCTGCTTTATCCAAACTTTGTCTCTACTGAGGACTAAGTTTGGGTTTTACTTTAAAGCTTTGTCACTATATGCAAAATATGATTATTTCTCTCTTTCTTATCACTACTGCTAGGTTATCTGGGCAAAGTAGATGAGGGTGGGGAAAGTATTTTCAGGGGCTGAGTAAAAAGAAACAGGAGAGATTCTGACACGCTGTGCTGGTGTCCCCTTGCTTCTGTAGGCACCGATGCTCCAGAAAGCCGAGGCAACAACAGATGGATGGTGTTTGCCAATGGCACGCTCTCCATCACCCGGGTGGGCCTGAAGGACCGCGGGCAGTACCTGTGCACTGCAGCCAACCCACATGGTGCAGCACGGCTCCTGGTCACCTTGTCGGTAGTGGCCTATCCACCCCGCATCACCGGCAGCAGGTGGCAGCTCCTCACCGCTCACTCCAGAAAGCCCGTGGCAGTGAAGTGCAAAGCTGAAGGCAGGCCTCCTCCCACCCTCTCGTGGGTTCTAGCAAATAACACACACATCTCCGACTCCTCGGCAGGAAATAACAATGTTCACATGGAAACAGATGGCACTTTAATTATCAAGGAAGTCACTGTTTACGACAGGGGACTCTATACATGCATGGCTAAAAACCCAGCAGGCACTGACAAGCTGATTGTAAAACTGCAGGTCATTGCAGCACCTCCTGCTATTCTGGAAGAGAAGAGAGAACGTGTTGAAGTAATGATGGGGGAAAATCTGAAACTCCCTTGCACTGTGGAAGGGAATCCTCAGCCCACTGTCCATTGGGTCCTCTCTGATGGCACGGTGGTGAAATCCCTGCAGTTGGTAAATGCAAAGTTCTTCCTGTTCTCCAATGGGACCCTCCACCTCAGCAGTATCACCTCTTCTGACAGTGGGAATTACGAGTGCATAGCCACAAGCTCAACTGGCTCAGAAAGGAGAGTGGTGAGCCTCGTGGTGCAACACAGAGATACACTTCCAAAAATAGCTACTGCTACTGAAGAAATGACTCGC
Organism: Micropsitta finschii; assembly: GCA_034783455.1. NCBI lineage: Eukaryota > Metazoa > Chordata > Aves > Psittaciformes > Psittacidae > Micropsitta > Micropsitta finschii. The sequence continues at coordinate 15,712 of JAVHNF010065664.1, forward strand.
TTGAATTTTGGGGATAAGCTGCTTCTGAACTGCACAGCGACTGGGGAGCCAAAGCCCAGGATCATCTGGAGGTTACCTTCCAAGGCAGTTGTTGACCAGTGGCACAGGTAGGAGTCTTTTGGTTCCCCCACCTCTTGGAAACTTCGAACACTGTCTTCTCTGGTGCTCATTTAAGAGATTGTTACATCACTGAAACAATATATTGGGAACTAAATTAACTTTTAAATGTTTAATGGTGAAATATCTGTGACAACGGGTTGTTATCACACACTATTATATTACATTACTATATATTATATAATACGTATTACATCATTATATTACACATAACAGGTCACATCAGTTGCAATACGTTGGTGAGGTCTTACCAAAATGGATACAAGTCATATTTCAATTAAGGAAACTGATGTTAATCATGTATTGGCTGAATGGTCTTATTTTATAGGAGGAACAGTTATTTATAAGAGATTTGTGAAGTGGGACTCAGGAGGAAAAGGCTTCTATAGTTGACTCTGCCATGTCAACCTTTGAGCGGCCCTCCCCATGACCCTTCCTACAGTTACACTGGACCTTTGCTTTGGGAGCGACAATCCCAGATTAGGATGCTCCTTACAGGCTTACAAGAACTTGCAGCTGGGCTGAGAAGGGAGGTCCAGGTCTGCTCCCTGCTGCCAGAGAGGCAGCCAGGAAGCCATTACCCTGTGCTGAGTGTCATTCTGGGCGAGATAGAGCAGCACTGCCAGCTGCCCTGGCTGGGCCAAGTATTGGGGGTTGTCTGCAGGGAGAAGAATGAGGGAGAGGAGCAGAGGCTGGTGGGATCAGGAACGTGAGGTTCAGCAGGCTCATTTGTTCACAGAACAGCTTTTCAGCAATGCAGAGGTGGCATCATGCAGCTGTGCACGCCTACATAGGGTCAGCAAGCACACAAGCATCAACATAGCAACAACAGCAGCAACTGTCTCAGGTTAGAACCCACTGGGTAGGTGGTAATGCGGACACAGTGCCTTTGGAGAGAACATCTGTATCGTGTCGTTCTGTTAATACGGTCAGTCACTGTCAGTGCTCAGTATTTACTTGCAGCATTTTGTTCCTTAATTCTTTTCCTCTTTCTCTCCCCCCAGCAGAATGGGAAGTCGAATCCACGTCCACCCCAATGGGTCTTTGGTTATTGAGGCAGTTACTGAAAAGGATGCAGGTGACTATTTGTGTGTTGCAAGAAACAAAATTGGAGATGATCTGATATTGATGAAAGTTAGCATCACAATGAAACCGGCCAAGATTGACCAGAAACAATATTTCAAGAAACTGGTGCCATATGGAAAAGATTTCAGAGTGGATTGCAAGGCCTCTGGGTCACCCACACCAGAAATATCCTGGAGTTTGCCAGATGGGACAGTGATCAATAACGCAATGCTGGCAGATGACAGCGGACACAGGTCTCGCAGGTACGTCCTCTTTGACAATGGAACGCTGTATCTCAACAAAGTTGGAGTAACAGAAGGAGGAGACTATACTTGCTATGCTCAAAACACCCTGGGGAGAGATGAAATGAAGATACACATTGCGGTCATCATGGCAGCCCCTCAGATAAAGCACAGTTACAAGACATACCACAAAGTGAAAGCTGGAGATATGGCATTACTGGACTGTGAAGCTGCTGGGGAACCCAAGCCCAAAATATTCTGGTTGCTACCTTCCAGCGACATGATCTCCTCATCAACAGACAGACATTTCCTGCATGCCAACGGTTCTCTGTCAGTCAGTCAAGTCAAACTGTTAGATGCTGGGGAGTACATGTGTGTGGCTCGTAACCCTGGAGGGGATGATACAAAACTGCATAAGCTGGATGTTGTTGCAAAACCGCCTGTCATAAATGGTTTATATGCAAACAAAACAATCATGAAGGTGACGGCAGTGAGGCATTCAAAGAAACAAATTGATTGTAGGGCAGAAGGGATACCTCCCCCTCAGATTATGTGGATCATGCCTGATAATATTTTCCTAACAGCTCCGTATTATGGGAGCAGGATTGTGGTACACAAAAATGGAACACTTGAAATTCGGAACATAAGGCCTTCTGACACGGCAGATTTTATCTGTGTGGCACGTAATGATGGTGGGGAGAGTATGCTGGTGGCGCAGCTGGAGGTACTGGAAATGCTAAGGCGACCGATGTTTAAAAATCCATTCAATGAAAAAATAATAGCAAAACCTGGGAAAGCTACCACGTTGAATTGTTCTGTGGATGGAAACCCTCCACCTGACATAAGCTGGATGTTACCTAATGGCACATGGTTTTCCAGTGGCATCAAGACTTCCCAGTTTCTCACAGGAAGCAGCGGTACCCTTACTATCTATAGTCCTGACGGAGACAAAGCAGGAAAGTACCGCTGTGCTGCCAGGAATAAAGTTGGCTACATTGAAAAGCTGATCATCCTGGAGGTTGGCCAGAAGCCCAGCATTCTCACTCACCCCACAAGGCCGGTGACAGGCATTAGCGGGGAGTCATTGTCACTTCACTGCCTGTCTGATGGGAATCCCAAACCAACTACGGCATGGACTCTGCCAGGTGGGCACGTGCTGGGTCGACCACAGATCAACAGGAAGTACATACTGCTGGAAAATGGCACGTTGGTTATACGAGAAGCCACCATTCATGACAGAGGAAATTACGTGTGCAAGGCCTCCAATAATGCTGGAGATTCCTCTGTAACCGTTTCTGTCATTATTGTAGCATATCCCCCAAGGATTACGAACAGGCCACCACAGACCATACACACAATTCCTGGTGCATCTGTGCAGCTCCACTGCGCAGCACTGGGAATACCCAAACCAGAAATTACCTGGGAATTACCTGACCACTCAGTAGTCACTACAGGTCACCAAGGCCAAGCATCAGAGAACAGAGTGCTTCGTCCTCCGGGGACGTTACTCATCCAGAGTCCCCAGCCCTCAGATTCTGGCACATACAAGTGCACAGCGAAGAACCGTCTTGGCAGTGATTTTACAGTAACATATGTCCACATCCTCTGAAGCAAGAAATACTGCGTGAACGATGTGTTAACAAAATCTACAGCTGGACTGAGTTCATTCCTGGAATAAGTTTAATCAATGGCAGCCATAGGCATACAAGTGCCTAAAAACATGTACAGGACTCAGTCTGCAATGACCATGCAAAAAAAGAGAGGAAGGACTTGAGAAAAGTAAGGTCTAGCAGCACTACTGAGAATTGGTTCTTTAAAACAGACTTAAGGCATCTTATTCTGCCACCAAACATTGAATATCAAATAGTTACTTTCTGGAAACGTACCTAAGAGTTCTTCAGTAAAGGACAGACTTTTTCATATTAGTTTCATACTGTCCACCTTGTATGAATATCAGGAGCATCGGTCACATAAAGCAAGGGTATCTGAGAACTAAAAAGCTGATTTTTGTTGTGATACAGATTATTTTCTTCATGTGTTTGAAGAAAGTTTTTTTTTGTTTGAAGAAAGTTTTCATGTTTAAAAGATATTTAGTATTTTTTTAATAAACTATCAATGGTGAAAAGAGTAGTAAAGTATTTTTAATAACACAGCTCTGTTCCACATGGGTTTTTTGCAGAACTTTGGAATGATACATCCAGAACAA
>JAVHNF010065665.1:13947-24062 GCA_034783455.1 Micropsitta finschii
GTCCCTGCCCATGGCAGGGGGGTTGGAACTAGATGATCTTAAGGTCCTTTCCAACCCTAACTATTCTATGATCCTATGAAGTGCCAGCACTAGCACTTTTGCCAGGGCTCTCAGACACAGCTCCTACAGACACAAGGACATGTGAGTCTTGTCTCACAAGCTCCCCTGCAGGTTTAGAGACAGGCATCCCAAGCTCTTCTGAATCTTTGGTCTGTGGCTTCTCAGAGAATGAAAAAACCAAAGACAATGATTTAAGAGGTGCTTGTGTGACCTCACATGGTTGTCAGGCAGCCTCTTCAGTCCATACCAAACAAAGAAAAAGTGAAGGGGAAAAGAAAACCCTCAAGTGCAGAAAAAAAATCACAACTCATGCTCCAGTTCTAACATTTCAGAAGTTGAATTCTGGTTTGTTTGCATGCATTCCCACAGTTAGAAAGTACATTTACCTTTTCTTAGCATTCTGATGGGGCTCCTTAAATGGTTTCCTGTACACCTTGTGAATTTAGTAGGGTTTTCTGTTCAAACATGTCATATTGTTCCCCGCAGTAATTAAATGCTTGCCTAATGAAGTCCAAAATTAATCTGTGACAAAACACAGTGGGCAGAACAGTCACCAGACACTAGAAGCTTAAGCAAATATAAATCACACAGCCTGCAAGAAATGAGGATGTTTTGCAAGGTATTTTGCAACTTAGCACTGTACATGGTTGCAGGCAATTACTTATGAAAGTACCTGTAACTAGCAGGGAAGTAAACATGTTCAACATTAATTTCACTAGCCTCTCTTGGACTACATCAACATTGCTTGCACAACTGCTTTATGACTGTGGAACTCTGCTACCTTGAGCAGCTAAGAACGAAATGTTCTGCATGTCCCATGTTGTGTGAGGCTGCTTTCAGGCCATGTCAGGAGATGACAGGCTCAGTTCCCCCTGAACTGTGACAGAGAGCTGTAGGCATAGTAGAAAGTTTTGGCTGCTCAAGGAGCCAAGTGCTCACTTGTTTCAGAGCATGTTGAAGTGGAGTCTCCATCCATGTGGGTGCTTATGAATGTTCCCCAACAAATTCCTAATCCTGCAGGACAAAGGAGTACTACTTTCTGAGGTTAACTTGGATCTTTCAAATTGTGCAGCCAAGTGGACATTGTATTCTGTAACATCCTAAAAGCTATCTAATATCCCGGGTGTGTTCCTAATAACATGGTTTATCTATTGAGCCTTTAGTAATCTATTGAGTCAGTAGCTGACTTGCCAACACCAGCCCAGGGTAGACAATCTCTACCATTTCTTGTCTAAGACACTAGAGATTTAAGTTAAGTTCCTCAGGCAGAGGTTGCAGGAACACTAATATTGTTCCATCTGCTGGGAAAAGTATGAACAGTGTAGGCAACAAGAATTATCCTGCTCTGAAAAGCCCTCTATGTAGCCATGGATTAGATCTTCCACATCTCTGCTGCTTCCTTCCTGCCTGCCTTATCTCCTCTTTAGTGTTGTAATGACTGTACAATACATCTGTGCATTGTTCCCCAAAAAGAAAACATGACTTGGAGATGTAAAGATCCATGTTTTTCTTTTTGTTATTTTCCACAGCAGAAGCATGAAAGTCTGAGTCTAGCTCAGTAAAGTGCAGACTTTGGAGGATTAAAATAGTCCCTAGTTTTGGGATAACAGAGAAACATAAATCACTTTCCCAAAGAAAAAGGCTGTTTTACTGGGTCCTGTAGGAAACTGGCAATGCTCCTTGAGAATAACACAGCCAGACAGCCAAGCAGCACAGCATGCACATGGGTGTTATGACCTAGCATAAGTTTTAGAAAGCAGCATGGGCTTAAAAAAGCTTCTCAACTTGCAGGACAAACCCAAGTATACATGAGCAAGAGGAAGAATGATGTAATTAAGCAATTTAGACCTTGTGATCCCTTCAATGCAAGCACACCCGTCAACAGGCTTTTTCATGTCAGGTATAAAATCCATAGCTATATGCTTTTATAGTGCTGCAGATTTTGATACATGACATTTTGGCTTCTTTTTAGGATTTATGGGTGGAATTGTATACATGAGATAAATAATTATATATTGCAAAGATTGAGTTGATGAATACTTTCTATCTTATGTGATGTAGCTTTATCCTTGCAAAACTTACGTAACTGTGTCAAGTCGTGATGATTTAACTGATTTCATGGCATTTTTCTCTTTTTACTGTAAAACTTTAGAATCATGAAACAGTGCCTTTTTATTAGTCTATATAGAACCATCATGCTGGAGACCCTGCTAGTCCTTTTCCGTAACACAGTTTAGAGAGAGGTTGTCAAGGAAGCAGATGGCAGAGAAATACAGGTCCAGTCTTTATCTTCGTTCCCGAACATGCAAGCACCCATCTGTTACTGAAGAGAGAAGGGAAAGACTTTGCAGTTGTTCTGGACAGGCTAATTGCATATGGGTCCAAAAGAGACTATTGGAGCCTGCCATGAAAGAAAAGGGAAGTTGCTGAATCTCTGCTAAGGCCTGCAGAGCTGTAGATACAGGAGAAATGTCTGAATTGTTGAAGAATGGCTGTAGAATCTCTCATTCAAGGGAGAAACTGAAGCTTGAGTGTGACGCGTCTCCCAGTATGTTCTGTGCCATGCCCAAGGAGATGGGAGGGGAAATAAAGGACACAAAACAAAGAAAAAGGGAAGAGAACTTAATACAGGGTAGGCATAACTACAGCAAGGAATAAGCTGCAGGAAAATGAGTGATTTACCTGAGTACCGCACCTGGCACTATCTAAAACATGGCATCAGCCCAGGCAAATCCAGAAGCCAGAGAGTCAGAAAGTGCATATGAGCTACTAAATGATGACTCAGTAAAGAATGGAGAGAAGCACCTTTATGCTATTTCCCCTTTGTTTAGTGACACTGTTGCACATATACATAAAAGCTACATTTTTTTTTGCAATATCTTAGACTTGGCAATTTGAGTTCTTCAAACAGTCATTAAAAAAACCAGTCTGTGCATGGTTGAATCATAGGGTTTCCCAGCAGGTTCCTTGAATTAACAGATTTCAACAGAACTTGAAAAGGATTTTAAATTACTTTTTCATTCAAAGATCTCTCTACAATTGGGAATTCCAATCTGGAGGACATCTATTAACAGCTTAGCATAGAGTGCCAAAAGGAACTGTTGAAGTCTGCTTTGCAGGCATTTGTCCATTTACATGTATTTCACTCCTAATATGCACAAATCCTATTTTCTTGAATAGAAACTCCTGGCTAACAATGTACCTCCAGGCTTTATCTGGCCCCTTATGTTCTTATCCTCCATTTGTAAATGATAGCATTTATCTTAACCCTTTCTAATTTGACAGAATCACAGAAAAGTAATAGTACAGGCATGAAAGGACATCCCCAGATTGTTTAGTTCAGGCCCCACCCTGCTCAGTGATAGGTCAGCTACAGCAGGCTGCTCAGCTCCTTATCCACTTGGGTTTCAAGGATCAACAAGGCTGAAGACTCCACAGCCCTTCTGGGAAATCTGTTTCAGTGTTTGGCCACTTTCACTGTAAAGAAATTACTTCTTTTATTTAAGTGGAATTTCCTGTCTTTCAATTCGTGCCCTTTGCCACTTGTCCTTTCTGAGCAGCAGTGAAAAGGTGCTGGTTCTGTTGTCTTTTACTACCTCCCTTTCAGTATTTACACACATTGATACGATCTCCCAAGCCTTCTTTCCTCCAGGCTAAACAATCCCAGCTCTCTTAGCCTCTACTTGTATGACGTGTGCTCCATTATCTTAATCTTTATGACCCTTCACTGAACCTCCTCTACTATGTGCACGTATCTCTTGTGCTGGGGAGCCCAGAACTGGACACAGCACTCAAGCTGTGCTCTCACCAGTGCCTCACTAGAGAGGAAGAAACTTCCTCTGACCTGCTGGCAGTGCTCAGGATGCTGGCTTGTGGTCAACTCTTTGGCCACAAGGCACCCTGAGCTCTTTTCTGCAAAGCTGCTTTCCAGGCTTCAACGTGTACTAGTGCACAGGGTCAATCCTCACCTGCTGCACTGGCATTTGGACTTGCCATTTCCCTCTGTTGAACTTTATGAGGGCCACAAACAAGAGCTGGCCCATTTCTCATTTTCATTTTCCCACTTATATCATGTTGACAACTCCTGATCATCTTGTCCATGATGTATTTGAAAGGAGCTTCCCTGAGGATTTGTTCTATTGCCCTTCAGAGGTTGAATTGAGGCTGACGGGATTGCAGTTCCCTGCATTCTCTTACTTGCCCTTCTGGAAGACAGGTAGGATATTTGCTTTCTTACAGACTCCAGGAGCCTCCTCCAATTGCCATGACCTTCCAGATATAATTGAGAGCAGTCTGCATGCATGGATGAATCCCACCAAATCCTACGGGCTTATGTATGCTCTACTTGTTTAAGTGTTTTCTAACTTGATCTTTCTCTACTGAGGTTAAGTCTTCAGAGCTCCAGACTTTTCCACTCCTCTCTATGGCCTGGGATCCATGAAATCTTACCAGTAAAACTCAAGGCAAATAATTCAGTTCTGCAATATAAATCGTTCAGTTTTATTTAGCTGTTCTATTTATTGTATCTTTATTAGAAGTAGCAAATGAATACAGTGACTGAGGGTTGCCTCTCGAGCAACCTGCACCTGAACAAAATCTAAACCTACCATTTTTCTTTGCAGGGAACCACATATGGGTATTAAAAGCTGAAAAACGGTTAGAAGCAGCTGAGGGCATGTTCCTGCAGAATCATATTGTGATATTTGCAACCTAAATCTAGCCTAGGGAAAGGAAGAAGAATGATAAATCTCTCACAAAGCTGGAACAACATTTTAGCAATCATAGAAAAGGTAGATTCCGCCTTGTGAAAAGAATATGAAAAAATCAGGTTTTTTTTTCAAACAAAATCCATAGCTTTTATAACTAAATACTGAAGATAATGCAAGAATGAAAGCAATGATCTTCATGCCTTCAAGAACTGAATTTTGAAGTGTCTGGTCAAATTCCTGTAATTGTATTGTTAAGGAAATGGCCTCGTTTGCTGAACTGAAGGAGTACTGGAAGGGCTTCCTGTTTGAAACAGCAGGAGTGCAGTCCCAAGAACATCAATCACACTATTCATGGTATTAACTTGACTGGAGCATTGCAGGAACATAGCTCTGTTCAGCTTCAAGGGTCCCCTGCAATGTCATATACTGCAGGATCCTGAAGTTAGTATTTCTTCACTGTGACACAGTAACTCCCTAATAGGAATGGGCATAGTTAAGAAGAGGTGGAATAACTTTACAGCACTAGGGAATCAGATCAGTGGTCTGGCATCCTTTTTCTCTCTAGCATCTTTCAAAAAGGTACAGAACATCTGAGAAGTCACTTACATAATATTCCACACCTAAGTTTCTTCCACAGAACAGATAACAATTCCTTAGCTAATTCAGCCCAAGGCTCAAATGTTTATGTCCCTTGTGATATTAAAGTATGTCTACCGTTGCTGGTATTTCTAAAAAGACCTTTCAAATTAATTTCATTTTCTGGTAGTGATTTCCACAGAATAACTATGTACTTTAACATCTGTTGTCTGTTCTGTGTTCTTTTGTACACACTTTAATGTGATACTTCTAGAAAAAAAACGGACACAGTTAAGCTTCTTCATTGTACTTTCGATTTTGTAATAATTATACTTTGCATTTAAACAAGACAAGGTGATAGAGGCACTGCTCCTACAAAATCTTTAACACTCACAATTCCTTATTAAAAGCAAATGTGATTATAATTTGTCAATAAAAAATGTCAAAACTAGGAGCAGGACGAACCTAACCAGGCAGCAACGTCAAACATTTGCTCTACAACAGAGATGTATGAACAAAATGTTATGAAATGAACTATTCTGACCTCCATAACAGAGTACAGCAAGGTGATGTTATGAACAAGCTTTGTTATATGCAGACATATATCCTAATCTTTGTAGAAGTGCTGAAGGTGCTACTGACATAAATCAAGAGATGAAATACTGCCTATTCATTCAGGCTGTTAAAACTTTCAAGGCCCTAAATATCCCCCCATTAAAGTGTTTTAGAAACATGTTAAATTTACTATCATCATAAATATAAATTAAAAAAATTCAGCTCTTATATAGTTTAGGGGGTCAAAAGAATGAAGCACGGCATTAGATACAGTGGGATAAATGTATCCAATGTGATAACCATTTAACTGAACCGACAAGGAAAAATGAGTTTATCAGTTACTATACTTAATTTATTAAAATGCTTCTTCAGTTTCCTCAATACTTTCTTTTCTGAAAAAGAAATTCATATCCTAGAGCGTGTCAGGTTCACAGAGTGCAAGTTTAGAGAGACTGCTGCTTGAACAGCTCCTGGCTTTACTTATGCAAATAACACTGCTTACATAAATGGAACACATATCTGAGCTTGTATATGACTTGAAACAACAATCAGAAACATGAATGCAAGTATGCAACTTTGGCTACTGTTCCCGGAACATTGCTCATTGAAGATTTGGGTGTGTTGTGACTATGTTATTATGAAATTATCTCACAAACCTGTGTTTGGACAATGGCCACATGCTCACAGAGGGACAATTGGCGGACAGAACATCAAGCTAAGATGCAACTAACAAATTTAAATCTCAGTGATGTATTATTACAGTCAGTGGCTGAGTGCTGTGAGGCTCTAGGTCCATTTCCTCTCAGGTCTCTGGATCTCCAAGCTGAGCAAAGCTTCCCCTATGCTGGTGCTCTGAAAAGCAAAGGCATACCCATCAGAACAGACAGCAACAGGGTCTTGCTTGTTGTGCAAAGCAAGAGAAAGGCATTGGGGAAGTGGCTGAGTCCTGGAAAAACTGCAGAAACAGCCAGGCTCTGCCCCAGTGACAAGTTCAATTGCACTGGGCTGTTCCAGGCTGTGGCTGACAGGTCTAACGTCCCAAGTACCTGCTTCCCATTCATTACCTGACACTCACCCCGGTTCCAACACACTCCACCAGTTTTGGCTGCTGAACAGTCCAACATGACTTACTGACTGGCAAAGAGGCAGTACCTCAAGCTGTGCTGACTGACACTGCCAGAGTCAGGAGTAGCAAGGGAGGAATTTTAAGAGCAGGAGCCTCAAACTGTGTGTGGAGGAGGGGGTAGTGGGGACTAATGAGAGGGTGGGAATGAAGTGTTGCATAACCAACCCTATCCTTTCTAGTGCTGACATGTGCAATTTTCATAAACAATTTAAAATGAATGGCAAACAATAAATCCAGTAAGATGCATGGACACTGAAGATATCTTCGAACAAAAACTTACAAAATGTTCCAAAAATAGCAGGACAATTTAAACCCCAATGGATGCACAAGGGCTAAGCCCAGAAACACCTCAAGGGAAAAATCCTACTTCTTACTGAATGGAAACATGAACAGGGCTGAACATGATAATTCATAAGAACAGGGAGAACCACACCACACCAAGTAGCAATGACCATAAGGACTGAGAAAGCTATTTAGGGTTAGCCAGTCCTGGGGGACAGAAAAAGAAAGTTCCACTGTCCTCCCTTTCGCTCCCTGAAGTTAACTGTGAACCTGAAGCAACTGAAAACTTATTTGGTAAGCCTAATTGTAAATTTCATTTTTCTTATTTACTTTGCACCCCCTCCTACACTTCAACCTTTGCTCTTAGAACAAACTCACTTCACGCTGGAAGCTTATCTTGGCATTAAAAGCAATTCTGGGATGAATAAGGCATATTATTATTTCAGAAAGAATCCAAATACAGAAAAGCATTAGTCCTATCTTGTTGCACCCACCTAGGGCAAGTGGGAGGAACCCTGGGGGCTGAGCTTCCTAAGCAGCTCAGCTGCTTATGGAGCACAACCTTGATCCTTGATCAAGCAAGGATCTGTTTGAGAACCTGTAACATCAGATAGAAGGGAAAGTCAAGTCTCCCCTTTCAGCCAAGGAGACACAACACAAAGACAGCCCAGAAACTTGAGAAACTTGTTAAAAGCAGTTATTTCCATGCCCTGCTGTTACAGTATGATAGGAAATGAAACTAAATGATGTATTCTCTGTACATTTATTCATGTGTTTAATATGAGTTTGTTTTTTTTTAATAGTTAAATCAATAATGCCCAGAAAGTATGTATCAATAATGACAGTTCTTTACTACTGTTTTACAGTAGTAGGTTCCTTGCAAGGTTATCACCATTGTTTCTTCTTCACCGTATTTCCCATAGTCTGGTAAATGCCTTATTAAGCTCAAAACAACTGAGCAACTCATAACTGAGTTGTTATGAGTTCTTAAACTTAGCTTTGAATTTCAGTTCTTTTATTTCAGTTCTGCAGAAAAGGCTTCTATTCCCCAATTGTTTCACTCATCAGAGTGACTACAATCCCCCAATTGCATGTGGCAGCAGTTATTACACTCTGAAACACTGTACGCTGTCAGTTTGTCCCTATAAAGAATTTGAGAGTAGAATTTGCTTTGAAAAGGCAGCTCATTTATCAAAGTAATTTCTTGTTGAAGTCAGTTGGTTTGTCCTTGTCATGGAAGGAGGAAGTTCCTTTAGCAAGAAAATTGTCATTTCTAAGATCTGTACCTGAGTGTTGATATTTACAGCTGAACAGCAAAGATGAGCTTTCACTCATCTTCCTTTAGAAGCTCTGCCTGATTCTGTTACCAGGCTTCAGGTTATAATTGAAAACCAAAATGCTCTGAGGTGAACGCAAGTCTATGTTTTTGGGAGACATCGATGTATTTCCCCATCACAGAATTTATACAACTTGAGCACTTAAAGGAAAGAAAATTGGTCCAAATCAGTTTTAAGACAGAAACTGACTGCTGCATTAAAACCAGAGAAGCTTGCTCACTTTCAGAGCAGCTTTAAGACCAAATGAAAAGAACAAGTCAAAAATCTAAAAGAGGCACAGGGAGATTTTAGGTGTCTTGCAGTTAAACTGTAGGAAGGTATTTATATTTTTCCTAATAAGTAAGAGCCTAACAAATGTTACTTGAGCCTGCAGTCAATAGTATCATCATGAAGAATTCCTACTGGGTGCTAAATTACTAATATAGCAGAACTGGTTAATTAAAAGCTATATTAGTTCAGAAAACAGCTGATGCAGATGAGGTTTCTTAGGCTGTACAAAATATTTGAGGGGAGGGCACAAGGCTGCTCTGGAGGAAAGGTGAAACAAAGATAGAAATGCCAAAATTTCAGTAATGGATCTTTTTTATGAACAGCAATTCAGTTTGACTGGCATCAGCTTTTGCAGAAATGTTCTTTTTATAGTGAAGTCTCAAATATTTTAGGCTAAATAAAGCCAGATAGGTAAGGCTAAAATAAGACTTTACTATGGAAGAGAGATCATCTCTCTATAGCTAATACTGAAACTCATTTTCCTTTTCATCTGCTTTGTTAAAAGGAGTTTCAATAGTTGTTCCTATTTTCCAACTGTGAATGTGTTCCCAAAGCAACCTTATCAAACAGAGGAACTAGAACTGTACACAGTGGTGCATCTGGAAGCTTTGTCCTGTCATCCCTTCCTGTCTGCTGCCACAGCTCTTCTCTCTTCGTTCTTTACTGTAGAATGTCATATGGGAAAAATAGTACTGTAAACACCTGAATATCTTAATTTGTTACATAACACAGTTTACAGGAAACCTCTAGTGAGATGACATCATTCTGATTTAGTAACCAGGATTAAGTAATTCTTAATTGGGAATGAGATTAAGTAATCTCTGTAGGGCTCAGAGATGTCTTTGTGATTATTTTTATACCTAAGAACTATGAGCACTTATGGGACCACAAAAACTTAATAGCAGAACATCAGAAGATTATCACATGCCAAGACGCTCTCCAAGGATTATTTGAATCAACATGCCCTGCTTTAGACTGACAGCCTTTGGTGGAAAGAACTTCCCTGTGGAAGTACCACTTCTTGCTCACTTACAAGCAAATATTTAAAACAGTAGGAAAGTAAGTAATGTTTATTGAAGACTGTTCCACTTAGCTGAAAGTTTCACTCTCCTCTTCACATTAGCTTCTTGTTTCTGCGATTCAACACTAAGGAAAGATCAACTCACAACAGCGATCACACACCAACACAATCCCAAATGA
>JAVHNF010065666.1:61323-75705 GCA_034783455.1 Micropsitta finschii
TGGTTATTTTGAAAGTGTGTGCACACATATATGCATACATGTGTCTGCATATATATGTGTATGTATATATACACGCACATACATACCTATGTACACACATATTTATACAAACACATCTATTACTTGTAGTGGCCTTAACAGTTGCTATTTGAATAAATAGTTTCAGATATCTGTTTTTATTTTTTTATTATGCTTTGAATAACATAGAAATAAACTATATTTAATTTTGTTATAACCTATTTGAAGCAAATACAAATTCCTTTTTTCACCTGGACTTGTTTTATTATTGATGTAAGTTACCTGAATCTTTTTGGTTTATATTTAAGACCTCCATAATTTCATGGCCAGTAGATGTTAACCATTTAATACAGAAAATAAATCACTCAAATATTGTGATGATGAGCACTGGTAGAGTAAGAACCTATGCACACTACTACTAGCCATTATGTTTAGCAATACACTCAGACTGTTACTTCTGCAAGATACAGCAGTGTAAACCTGAAGTTCACAATTAACTTTAGCAGAATTTACACTATTATAATAAAACTATCACAGGCTATGATAACCACATTCTCTAGTGTGCAGAAAAATGTGCACATTTGTAATGACTAGTATTACTTCTAAAAACACATTCAAAGGACTGAAAATCAATTTCTGTTAACTGAGATTCTGTAACAAAGCTGGTGCTTACTTGCGTAAAAAGTAATGCTGGATTTAATGGCAGGGGGTGAGGAGAGGGAGATGATACTGCTTTATTTTGAAGTGTATAAGGTGACATCAGCACATTTAATAGCTATATAGGAAAATGAGTAGCAACCAAACTAACAATTTATTACCAGCCCCCTGAAGAAAGGCAAACTATGGGGAGAGTGCAATGCATGGAACGGGATCATAACCTGAACACTCCTACAATAATCAATGAGCAGCACCTCATTTGGGTGACCTGGAGGCAGAGACCTGATTTAACAAACAGGTTTTTCTAAAGTTAAAATCTCATTCTGTAAAGAAATATCACTAAAATAATGTTTGTTTCAAGCCAAATGTCCCATTTGTGCCTGCAGAAGGCTGCCCAATTATTAGCTTTTTCTTTCCCTTCTGTACTGCCAGCCATAATCACCTACATCCAAATACCGTGACTGAAGTCTACACTGCTGACACCTCAAATATTTATCTTTGAAGATTAATGAACATCAGATTATATCCAGCCTTTAGGACAGGGACCAGGCTGAAAGTCAAAGAACTTTAAATTTGATTACACAAATATTACCCAGCAAATTTATTGATTTGCTTCCAAGGCAAACAACAACCTTTACAAGAACATATTTAACTTTATATTCACAAGCAATCAGTCCTAAGCATATATAGACAGCTTCCATTCACAGGTAATAGAAAATACACTGTTCGGTGAAAGAACTGAAAAAAAAACTGGTACGAGATATTTACAGCTAAAAAAGGTGCACTTATGAACAAAAGACTAACTTTTTGTTCCTGCAAATTTTCCTATCTTCCTGGCTGCACTATTAATCAAGGCAGTTAATATAGATATGATAATTTAAATCAGATGAAAGTATCATGTAAATGTTAGGTGTCATTCACATACCTACAGAGATAACCTTGTATTTATATAGAATCATAGAATGGCTGGGTTTGGAAGGGACCTTAAAGGTCTAGTTCCAGCCTCTAGTTCCAAACCGCCTGCCATGGGCAGGGACACCATTCACTAGACCAGGTTCCTTGAGGAATATAGGCACAAATACATATTCGTATTAATGCACACATACCTGTCTATATATGTGTATCTATTCCTGTATGTATATGTATATACACATCCATAGGAAGTAAGCATCTGACTCATTGAGTTCACAAGATAATTAGATTATGTACTTATAAATAACTGAACAAAAAGAACAATTTACAAACTATATCTATCTGCTCTAATATTAAAATTAGCATGTTTAGAATTTAACTTATAACACCATAAATACTTATGCAATTTTATACAATGCCAACTCAACACCTGCTCCTACACCTCTTCTTCAAACAACTTGTGATTTAATTTTTCACCCACTCAAAATAAAGAGGGCATGGAATACATCTGCTGTCTTTTATTCAGTAGTCTCTCAACACGAATCCTACATTTACTCTCTCAGCTTCTTCCTTTTCCTTTCTTTCTCCTTGGAAAGAAACCATTTCAAAGGACGGATCCTACTATACAGTGGAGCTTTACCCTGGGCAGTGAAAAAGCACTTTGCTTTATCCCTTCCTACCAATGTTAATAATAAGCTTCTCTTCTGGAAGTTTCTAATATTTTACAGCAGGAAAATGAAATTCACCCTTCTCTGAGCATCTCAAAGTATTTCATAACTATACTTACTGGTTTTTGTAATGGGCTTAAATATATTTAAGTATTCAGCAACTTTTGCTTAACATATAGAACTAGGAAATGTTGATTTGTTTTTGGCAGTGGTTGGATAAGAGAAGTGAGACACACTTAGTATAAGCCTTTGAAGCTACAAAAAGATAGGGATGTTTGCTTTTATGCATATTCTCATAATTCTATTTTTTAGTAACTGATGGACCAAGTGAAAAAGCTGCAAAAAAACCAAACCAAAACAAACCTTTTCTCAAATCTGATATCATTAAGAGATCATCTAGGATCTAATAGGGAAAAAGTCCAATAGAATGCAAAGCCTGAATTCTGTAGTGTTTTAAGCGCAAATTCACCACCCGATGTGTCTATGCCTTTTCCCCAGGAATTAGGAGGAAAATGAATCCAGTAGGTTTTCCTTTATTTCATGACTTAGCATGGATCCAAGTAAGTGAATGTAAGTGAATAATTGTCAAAATGTTTCATGTCTCAAATATTATTTTTTTGCTGTTGAATTCCGAAGATAAGTATTGGTTCCAGATTTCATGACTCTGCCTTCCTTAGAAATGATGACTGATGCAGAAATATAAAGAAATGGAGAAGCCTGTAATTACTAAGAATCCGTGAATCCTAAATAATTGTTCATTAGGGATAAAATTCCAGCTTCTTATATAATGCAATTTGATCATACATTTAAATTCTTATATTTATGTGAACAAAACTGGCAATTGAAGGCTTGTTGGGAGCTTAGTACAGTATTTGTCCTTCCCTGCATTTCCTGACATAGAAATGAATTTTATTGATTACCACTAAAACCTCTTTCTTTAAAGAGAGCAAGCGAGAGAAGCAATCTTTTTCTCCAGAAAGTCCCATCCATCTTCCTTTTTAGGGCAGCTTAAATGAGAAAATCTAGCACTGTGGCAAGCAGTTGCTTGCACTTGCTTTGTGCCTGTAATCACTTTGTTTTGCTCTGAGAAAGGGAAGAGTGACAAATAAAACTGAGGTGACAGTGTCCGTGAATTTTGATTTTGGTTTGCTAACAACCTTCTTAATGTTCAGATTTCAGCTATCTTGACAGGTGTATTCATAAAAGATGAAATTCACATGTAGACAGATAGCCCCGGGCTTATGCACCACATAAATCCTGTCTAAGCCTTTAAAAAATGCTTTAAGTGGGTCTAATTGATGTACAGGACCTGTACTGGCCCTTGCACACATGGGGGAATTGCTCCCAGTTTTTTGGCTTGCAACAATTAACTGTTGGTCTTTGCTTTAGAAATCTTTTATCCTTTTATATCTGCTTCTGGTTTTGCTAGTGAACTGCTTTCATGCTGCCTTCTGTTTAAACACAAGCAAAGTGGAATGTTTGAGATCATGATATATGCATTAGATACAAGTGCAAATTAAATGTATATCGAAAAGGTCAGCATTCAATAAAAATTCAAATCAGATATTTGGATCTGATTAGACACTGTGTGATCTGTGCAGTATACACATGGGCATTGTGCAGAAAATCCACTAAACATGATTATGGGAAAGCACACATTTTGTAAAGGACAAAATTCATCATATCCCTTAACAATTCTGGAGACATAGGTGGAGACTAGAATTACTATAGCAACTGAACATCGGTAGTGTTTGCTAGTACATTAAGTACAATATGCCATTTCCGATTAACACTTCATAATTACTATTTATTGTACCATCAGTTTTGAATCAAAATGTAGCACAGCCAGCTTATTGACCTAATAATGCAAAATATATTCTTGTGTCTAGTCTGCACTTTGTCCCATATTGTCAAGTATCTGAAAGTGCAAATTTTTATTTTCTTTTTTTTTGCACATTAGGCAATTTTCTGAGTACTTTCCGTCCACTTCAAACAAGTCTTATAGAAAATATCAAGTTTTATTCTGAAGAGAGTGTAGTTACATGATATTCATCATAGGATATTTTTTTTGCATGTGTTTTGGACCAATATTCTGAAGGAACATTGAAGCATACCATTTTGTTTGACCAATGCTTGTGCCTCAAGAGTAAATAATCCTGCACTGAATTTAGGGGTAAGCTGATCCTTCCATGCACTCGTGTGACTGTCAAGGAGCTGCTACCTCCATGAGCATGGGACATTGTCCCTTCCTTCAGTCTTCTCTTTCACCTGCAGGTCCCTTCCCTGGTCTTTTGAATAAAAAGTAATTTTCCCATCTCTGCCTAATTCCCCTGCCATCCCATTTGTCCCCTTCCACTTCAGTTGTGTAGGCCAGGCCTTTCTTTTGGTAAGTGATGTAGGGGGTTCCTTACCTTGACAGATGGAGCCCTTTGCTAGGGCTGAAATCCCAGTCCAGGCTGTCCCTGATGTTATCCTGTTGGTATCTCTATTATATGCAGGTGGTGTGAATGCATATCTGTGTAATTGTCTTTCTCAATGTCAACATTGATTACATAAAATAGAAGGTCTCTCATTTCTTTGGTGCCTCGTGCTGGTCCATAACTTGGGGTATTGCCTCTTTAAAGGCCTGCCAGTGAAAATAATGCTATAATTAAAAACCCTGTAACCCGCTGAAATCCTCACCTCCTGCACCTCACTAGTGCAGACTTTAACTTGCCAGCCTCTTTTTTGTTTGTTTGTTGTTTTCTGACATAGCTCTGTCCATCTCTGCCTGCGTGTATGGAAAAACCTGCAAAAGGGAGAGCTGCCAGGGCTGTGCCTCACGGTCACGAGTGGCTGTGGCAATTCAAACACATCAAGAGAGAAAACAGAATCCCTTCCCTGCTGAGGTGTGGGCTCCAAAGCCCTGGTGGGTCCTGGATCCGTGCTGAGCCACGAGGGGCCGCAGCAGCCACAGCACACAACCAGGTGCTGACAGCGCTCACCCCATCCCTCATGTCCCCATTGTCCTGGGGTTGCCACCTGGGGGTCACCAGCCCTGTGCCTGTGGGGTGCAGAGTTGTGTGCCTGCAGGCACGGAGCTGGGAACACCACCAGAGCATCCGGCCATGTCCTAGTGAGCATTTCAAGGAGTGCTTGAGCCAACGGTTATGTCAGAGAGACAGCAGAGACCAGAGAGCCTGCCAGTGTGCTCACAGCCCAGTGAGTGCAGGGTCGCACTGGACAGCGTGCTAGAGCCGTGCGGGACACAGTGCTTTGGGCTGTTACTGCACAGAGCCCTGCCAGAGCCAGGGAAGGCTCCCTCCTCCTGCACGGGAATAGGAAAGGGATGGAGAAGAGGGGGGATTGGGGCTAACCAGGTGTGCTGAAGATACTCAAGCTGAGCACAATCCCCATCAGAGCATCTCCAAGGTGCTGCAGAGTCCATTGCCTCCTGCGCGGGCCAGCAGTGACATCCACACTGAGCAGCAACTCTCACTGCTGTGCCTGTATCTTGGATTCTCCCTCTCTTTTGGTTACCTGCCAGAATGTTTAAATATCAGCAGAATTGCAGGATGCAGTAGAGGTGACTGGTGCAGCGGATGTGAAGTTTGAGAACATGTTGGGAGTAAGGAGATAAATCATTAAAACCAGAGCATCCTTTGGTGGAGAGGCAGCAGAAGAGAATGACTGAAAACAGCATGCTATGTAGCAGGCAGTGAAAGCAGAATGTAGCACCTACCAGCTGCACAGCCTTGCTGAGATCTCGCTGACTGCAGAATACACAAAGGCTGCAGGACATTAAGAAGAGAGGGATAAATAAAAATGACAGCACTTGGGGTCCACTCACAGCAGGTCCTGGGCACTTTCTATTCCCACCACAATCCCTGGACAATCACTGCACCAGCAGAACCGCACTGTTGCTGTGAACACCTGCGAAGTCAGTCCCCTTGGAGAAACTGAGAGATATTTACAGACCCAGGAGTGTTACCACTCAAAGCCAAGCACACGATGCATTGAGGCCCATGCCTGCATCAGTGTCTATGAGGCTGGGCCAGGGTTTTTGGCCACAGCACACTCAGATCCACACCACGTGTGATCCATCCATACTGTGATGGAAACTCCTTCATGTGCTGCAGTGAATAAAAGAGCATGCAGAAAACTCTGTCATCCTGGGGTAAGTGTCAGAACCCCATCTTGCCCAATGAGGTCCCTGTCTATCCCTCCTTGGCTGCTCAGTGTGCCTAAAGAGCCAGGCACTTATCTCAAAATCCAGGCTGTCACCCACAAGGATTTATGGATGTTAATGCACTAGTATAATGTGATCTCACCCCAAGACTTAAAAATAGCCCAAGGGACTGGCCCATGGAAACTCCAAACCTTCCAGTCTATATTAGGTGCCCAGTTAGCACGATGGCTTCATGATAATATTGGGGTTTCTTCTAGGAGGGGTTTGCAAAGTGTGCACAAAGAATGATGCTTCACATTAAAGCACCAAAACAAGCTGAAGAAGTACTCATTGTTTGCTTCCCAAAGCAGCTACTAAAGGACAAGGAGCAATGACTGTATTGTATTATTCAACTGTTTATGTGTGCTTACTTTTCCCAGAAAACAGGTGAAGCAAGCCATGACATTGGAGGGAATTCCAGCACATGCAAAGGGACAAGCAGTTGAACATGTTCGTAAACACCGGCCAGGCTGGGGCCCCGAGGCTGGGCGTCCTGCCTGCTCCTAACAGCTCAGTACAGGCTGCTGGGTCCCTGGAGGCTGGGGTCCTGCTGCCTACAGATTGAGCCCTGCCTCCGCCGGAGCTCCTGGAAGCTGGCACTCCTCCTGCTGGCTCCCGGGCAAGGACAGAGCCTCCAGTGGCTTCCAGGCTTTGCACCCTCAGCGTTGCCAAGCTCCTTCAGTGTTGGCCCACCCAGGGATGATAGTGACAAGGACAAGTTTCCTGCTCCTGGGAGCTGGCTTTGTCTGGCTGCAGAGTTGGGTACCACACTGAGAGCCCACTTACCTTCTTTTCCTGGGATGCCTGCGGCCTGCTGTGGAAGTGGGATAAACTATCTCAATCCCAGTGTGCACACCTAGGGCACATGGAGGAGCAAACATGCCCCCCATGCCTGGGGGCATTTTCCAAACCACGGGCAAATCCCTGAAGAGGTGCAGGGATTTGCATCACCCTGGCAGCGAACAGAGAGGACTGAGGCAGAAGCCAGTGCAGTCCTCAGTGCCAGCCTGTGCTCTGCTTCTGGGAACAGTTGGGGAACAGCAGGACAGGCAGGACAGCACCCTTACCAACATGGCACAGTCCTGTGAGCCCAAGCAAGGTGCAAAGAGCAGGACCAGTGGTGGTGATCAGGATCAGCCACAGCCCAGTGATGACTGGGCAAGCCCACAGTGACCGTAGAGGTCAAGTCCAAGCTGGGAAGTCAGTCTGTGGGGTCAGGGTCAGCCAAGCTGGGCACAAGCGTCCTAACATCACAGCTTGGGCAAACACCAGCTACCACTGAGTTTAAATCAGCTCCTGGGACAAGTGGTGGAGCATCTGTGGTTGGAGATGAGGCTTCTCATAGCTCCTTTTCATACCACCCTTTCTGCCAGCTTAGCTCTTTGCAGATCTCTCTATGAGGAAACAGAGACATTTGCTGGATGCCAGAACAGTCTTTTAAGTAACCCTTAGACCTCTGCCTGTCCCACTCAAACAGTACCATCATCTTTGACAAAGCAAGTTCTTCAGTGCTAAGTTTATGGGGAGTAGCTACACAGGACAAGAGCAGGGAGGCAATGTAACATTACATCAACATAACATTACAAAGCTTTGTAAACTGTTCTCACTTGATTTTTCAGCAAGCTGGCATTGCCCCAAGAACCGAAACTGAAAGGATGTTCACACTGAAGTGCTGCCAAGTTTATTGTTTGCTGTTTCTTCAGAACCCACCGGTTAAAGCTGAGTGGAAAACACAGGGAAGCACAATAAAACATTTAGAGCACATCAATTGGAAAGAAGCGAAAAACTGGAGAAACCCAGTGTTACTGTGGCCCATAATGAAATGTGGGGAAGAAGTCATTGCGAAAGGTGTAGTCTGGGATTAAAAGTAGCATGACTTCAGCCAAGCTACTCATTTACATGACCACAAGATGAAAGGGCTGTTGCACAATATGCTGCTTTTCTTTCTCCTGTGAACTGCCTGCTTTTCAGAGTTAGTAAGTTAGATGCTCAGGGCTTGGGGCTCCTACGATAAACCATTATTTGCAAACTTATTAAAAATCGAAAGTGCTTGCCTCAGTAGCATACTCATATTTCATGTAACATTTCTTTTTTGCTGCTTCTTAAGCAGCATTTGTGTGGAAAGAGAATCTGTATTTCTAGCCTACCTTACCTGCTCTTCACAAATGCTTATGACAGTCAGGTAACAGGTTGGACCTCAGCCACCTCACTTGCCTCCTTACCAACAGCCAGTAGTAGGACCAACGCTTTGCGGGACCCCGAACAGCAGTGCTTCTATAGCAGGTGCACAAACTGTAGGCTCATGTTTCCTGCTTTAGCAGCGAGGCTGAAGATAGCCTGTTGGGAAGCAGGCATCCTTCTTGAGCAAAAATGTCCTTACCTGAGAAAATAGATGAAGGCACTAAAAGGCAAGGTTCACAAAGCCTACAATGGGCTTTAAGAAGGCAGGTTGCATAGGTATGGGTACTCAGGCACAGACACTGAGGCCCACTCTTACATGCCAAAAGGCCACTTGTCTTAACACAAATGCTTCCTGCCTGTTAGTACTCAGCTGCTTCCCCATGTCCATACAATTTACCCTTCAGCTCGTACCTGCCACAGCTCTTGGGGCTGGAGGTGGGAAGTGCTCAGTGGTAAGGAGACTTGGCGGGAGCTGCTCACATTACAGGATGCGAGGGATCCAGGGGCTGGGTACCACAGTGCAGGAACCCAAACGTGTTGGCACACGAACCTGCTGCAGCGTGGAAAGTACTCATGTGAGCATGCCCCAACCCTGCTGCTGCCGGAACTGTGCACCTCTCTCCCTGGGATTCAGCTCCCATGGAAGCTGTTAGTGCCAAAGGCCACATACCTTGGTCACTGCAAACTAGCTGGCCCAGCAGGTATGCCGTGACCATCAACATAACCTGTGCGAGCCCACAAGGGATCCTGGGCTCTTTCTTGGTTGCTTTCTCCTGCCAAAACTCATACTGAGCCTTTCTCATTTTCCTCATGCTTGGGATGCAAATTATCTTGCATTGATAATCATTGCCCTGTCTGTAGACTGCTGAGGGAAGCTGGTGTGTGGGATCACATTATCAGTCCTCCTTGCTGCCTTTAGGATTCACTGGCCAGTTTTATCCGAATTTAACCAGATAGGTAAAGACTTGAAAGGAGTTAGGTTTGCACAAGTTTGTGAAAAGCATCAGGGGAGAGGAGAGAAATCCAAATTAGGACTCCCAGCTGGAAGAAAAGGCTCTAATGTGAGCCCAACCCGATTATTAGACATCAGAGAATCCACACAAGAGAGAGTGCCCCAGGCAACCAAGCTTCACAAGTTCTGCTGCTCTCAAAACAGCTGTTTATTTAGGTGCTGCAAAGCCTGGAAAATCTTTTCTGGGATCCCAGAAGACTCCCATCTGACCCACCAGAACTGTGAACCCACACTGGGCTCAGCTCCCACCCGAGGGGAACAGCTCTGCCCAGTGTTTGAAAGGGCTCTAACCCTGAGCTCTTTGACCATGTGAGTCCTCATCCACACCTTAACTCAACCCGGATGTTTGCAATGAGGACGCTGGCTCCATCACCTGAGTGCTGGTAGTTCTCCGATGCCCTTTCTGTGCTTCCCTGTGGGGATGTTGTGGTTTAAACCCCAGCCAGCAACTAAGTACCACACGGCTATTCAGTCTCTCCCCTCTGCTCTTCCATGTAGAATACATGTTATCCTATGATCGGTCAGATTTGTTGGGAGAGAGTCCAAGAGCATCTTGGCACGAAGGGCTGAGTGAGGGCCCATGTGTCCCGCTGGATGCAGGCAAGGAACCCCAGCACCCAATAGGATATGGACCTCTTGACTTCTCTGCCCTGCAGCACAGCCCTGGCCACCATGCCTCCTCCCTCACCTTTTCCTCTCCTACCAGGCAATTCTCATTCACCCACAGACCTGTCCCTGCACTGATATGAAGATCTTTCCTTCCCCATGCCCAGTACCCTGCTGGTCTTTCCCTTCTGGTGCCCGAAGGTGAGCACGGAGAGCAGCTTTCCGCTCTGCCTGCAGCCTCCTTCACTCTGTTGCCATCTGTCTGCCTTGTGCTGCTCCTTCCCATCTCTCTCCTGTGTTTAGAGGCAGTGTAAGGACACAGAGGACAGAGAATGAATGAGATGCTCAGGGCATGATCCTCCCTTGTCAAAGGATGGCTGGTTGGGATGCCTGTAGCCGTGACACAGAAATCCCCTGTACCAAAGGGATACCTGCAAGCTGATAGAAAACCTTCAGCTTCCAAACCTGCCTGCCCTTGGGAAACCTGCCTGCAGCAGCCCACCTTCTGCTATACCCACCGCTGATGCAAAGCCAGCCCATGGAAAAGATTAACTCCCGAGACAGGCATGTTTGCCCAGGCTGGCCTCATTGCCACAGCGTGTCCTTGTCGGCTCTCATTATACCCCCAGCACAAGGAGCTACCTCCTTCTCCGGACTGTCTGCTGGAAACACACTTCTCACCACTGCAACACCTCTGCGGAGCAGGCATGGGTGCATGGGTGCTGCTTGCAGCCCCTGAGACAGCCAGATACCAGGCTGGGCACACAATGTCCCTGTCAACCTGAGCCATATGGAGCATCTATTCATGGCATTACTGGCGTATCCCAGGCTGCCTGAGTCACAGCATCTATCCAAGGTACATCCTGCTCAGTTCAAAATAGTCCCACAACATACATCAAAATAGCCACACTTGGCCATCCCAAATGTCCAGTTCTGATTGCTTAGGAGGAGCATAAGAAACAAGGCACATATGATGTGCTCCTTCTCCCACTCTCCAGCATCATTGGATGGTGCTGTGTTTAACACCTCCACTGGACCTATCCATCCCAAGTGGATAGAAACCTTGTTTGAAGCCAAGTACACTTTTGGCCTCTGCAATATCCTGTGGCAATGTGTTCCAGAATTTAATTATGCCCTCTGTGTGGAAAAGGACTAAAAACCAAACTTCCTTTGGTTTGTTTCAAACCTGCTGCTTGTTCCTTTCTGAGCTACAAACCTTCCTCACAGCCCGCGCAGCCTGCCCCTCCCTGGAGCTCCTGCTTCCAAGATTTAGGAAAGTTTCTTTGCTAATAAACCAGTACCTGCCCCATTGCCAAGGAAAAAGTGTGGTTGAGAAGAAAAATGGCTTGCTCAGCACATCAGCTTGCTAATAGACAGTGGAGCATCGGTGCTGCCAACCCAGTTTAAAAGGGAATAAAAAGGCTGAGAGTGTTTAATTCTCTTATGCTTGTGCATGACAGAGAAGAAAGCCCACTGCTGCTCGAGGTGCAGCTGCACTCGCGTACTCCACACGTGGCAAAAACACAAAGCGAGGCGCGCAGAGCAGGGAATGCCATTTCTGTAGCACGGAGGTAGCTGGAACGATCCTCTAGGACTTGCCTTGGAGCAGTTGGCAGGAGCGTAGGATGCAAAATGCATTAGTTTCTAACAGATGTTTGATTCCAGGTGTTAACGCCTCCTTTGAACTCTCCCTTCGTACATGAATGGTGCTTGTTTGTTTGCAGGGCTGGGAGACGCACTGGTTTCTGAGAGTTAGGATCTGAAATGCATTCATGCTGCAAGCTGTAGCTACGGGAAAGGCTCAGGAGAGGAGCAGATCCCTTCGCAGGCAGGGGGGTTCATCTCGCTTTTGCTACGTTTCAAAGCCCATTAGGGTACGACAAGAACATGGGGAGAAGGAGAGACTGAAGCCCCTGGCTGCGTTAGAAACCTCTTGCATGCTCAGACCCTCAGGACCCCCAACCTCTTATCAGACAGGCGGATGTCCCTGAACTGTTCCGATAAGGTGAGGTGCGCTGAGCATTAGGTGATGATAAGGGTGCACAATACCAAGCACAGTGATTTTTACCTCCCCGAATACCGAGACAGCCCAGCCTTCCTCAGGAGCCCCATACAGACTGTTTGCTTTTTGTCCCGAGGCTCCGATAACCTCCCAGGTCTCTCTAGCTGACAGCCTGGAGAGCTGTGGCAGCTCTCTATGCATCCCATGCCTGCTCTTTGCCACTCTCAGTCCCAGAGCAGCGGACACAGTAGGCTCCATGCCCTCCTGCCTGGATCTGGGGCACCCTGGGCAAAGAGGAACCCATTGGCACAGCCCCTGTGGAATTCTGCATTCCACCAGGTCTGCCTCTAATTCCCCCATGAGGCTGATTAGCTGGTAACTGCTGTTTGGAAGGGCCCAGCTTGCTCCAAGTGCCCAGGCCTCCCTCCCTCCTGTATTTTCCTGTCTTTCATCGCTGCACATGCAGGCAGGAGATAATTCCTGCATGCCCTGAACTGGGATAGGATTTGCACTGGGATCTCATCTTATTTTGCCATCAGACACCAGAGAGTGAACAAAGCTACACTGATGCAAATACACGTTTACATACCTGCTCCTGTGTGGAGCAAGGATAGTGGCTCTCAATTCAGCTCCCTGGCTCTCCTGTGTGTTGTGGAGCGGGACCAGGGCAGACAAGGAGCTCTTGCCTGGGAATGCGGGGATGCAGGGCTGGGTAAATACCAACATCCTGGCTACACTCAGGGATCCCCAACTGGATTAATAGGGAACAAGGAGACAGAGCCTGGAGCGGCACTGCCTCACCCCAGTTAGCGCAGTTGTACCAACAGCCGAGCCTACAGCCGGACGCCATCACTACTCCTACAGCAGCACATCCATTGACTCCAGCACAAGCATGATCCCTGCAGAAATATGGCCCCATTCAGACACCTGGAGAGTGTCTCCATTCAGTCCCTCCTCACCTGCTTTGCTCAACAGAGTGGATTTTGCCTTTGCTACCTGGAGCCCACCCAGTCCAGGTAGTGCAAACTGGCTGCAGCATGATAACGTTTCCCAGCTAAAACCAGATGCAAATACAGATGAAGCTTTTCCTGTCTACTTCTACAACCTCCTAGAAGGGAGAAAGAGGTGAAAGGCTCTCCTTTGCATCCCAAACCCGTATCTTTAGGATAACTCTATTCCCAGCAAAAGTTACTCACATGCAAAAGCAGTTTCATGACTAAATCTCTGCATCCTCCATGCCCTCCTCCATCCATGCTGTACAGACTGCTCCCTGAGTCATTTCAACTTCCCACACCAGCCAGCAGCGTGCCTTACCTGTTGCAACAGGAGAGAGACCTCTCCTGAAGTTTACAGCCTCTCTGCTCTCACGGCTGGAAATCCTCTCCCGCAGCAGCACTTTGCCGGCTGCCGGGGGTCCATGGTGCTTGTAAATCAGAGGAGCGGGCTCGGAGAAATCCCTGCAGGAAGGGGTTTTGCTGGCTGGAACTCCGGCAGCAC
The DNA here is from genome assembly GCA_034783455.1 of Micropsitta finschii. Classification (NCBI taxonomy): domain Eukaryota; kingdom Metazoa; phylum Chordata; class Aves; order Psittaciformes; family Psittacidae; genus Micropsitta; species Micropsitta finschii. Next base: position 75,084 of record JAVHNF010065666.1, read on the forward strand.
AGGTTGAGAGCGGTTGCAGGAGGTGGAACTCGGTCGCTGAAGAGCCAGCCCTTCCGTGACGGACTGGAGGAGGAGGAAGAGGAGAGGCATCGCCCGCTCCCTCGCTGGAGAAGTGAATTTGTGTGTGTGTGTGTGTCTGTCAGAGCTGGGCAAGGACCCAAGCCTTAGAGCCAAATAATTGCAGAGCGTTTTACTGTTAGATTAACTCGTATTGCCATCAAATCCAACTCAACTGTAAGGGTGGGGGGGAGAGGTAGGGCAGAATATGTCAGGTAAATCCCTCCAACACACCTGAAAAACCCGAAGGTTGTTTTTAACTAGCTGCCAGGTGGGTGTTGCAAGGAGGGATGGGGAGAAGGGGGTGGGGGAAACCTGAATCTGCCCTCGGAGCAGCTGCAAGTGGAGAGGCACTTTGAAGGTTGTTGTTGTTTGTATTGGGGAGCCCCCAGAAACCCCAGCTCCTGCCAACAAGCCCCCGGGGTGCTCGGTGCTGAGCAGAGGGTGAAAAAGTGGTCCCTGTCCTGAAAAGGCAGGAGGGAGAGAAGAGAGGGAGGCAGCAGGGAGAGATGGCAGCACATAGAGAGCAGTCGTTGTCCTGGGCTTTGGGGGATTTTTCCTGGTA
>JAVHNF010065667.1:0-13092 GCA_034783455.1 Micropsitta finschii
CCAGGTTTTTACACTTGATTCAACATCTTCTTTCACTCCTTTCCTGCACTGATGCCTCCTGACATATGACTACAACCATGCTAATGTTTGCACTTCCATAAAAGCCACTGAGGAACAGAGAACCAGAGCTGCTGATAGTGGACCTTCTCCCACCTCTTCTCACAACTTTCTCTCTGTCTGTCTCCTTGGTTTCTGGATGCACCATCTGGGGGGCAAATCAGTACAGTGATAGGCAAGGGAGAGAGACAAGTTCCCTTTCAATTAGCACTGAAAGTAGAAACTATGGTAAAACATTATTGCATTCAAGTGCACATATGTTTCTGTGTCTATATTACAGATAGGTAATGTCTGGAAGCAGAGGGGTAAGAATGAGTGGTAGGTATATACATGCAATGCAAAATTCTTGACAGGTATGTTTGCCTGTCAGGTTTAGCTGCCTTTTGGACTTCCTCAGCAGCTTCCTGTGCAAAGACATATGATCTGCTCACCCAAAGAGAGCACATGGGCTAAATTAGAGAAGTCTGGAAAGGGAGAGAGATTTAATTTTTTAGGAATCAATTAGATTCCTAAAAGAGCTGGAAAATTATAGTCTCAGCTCTTCATCTCAGTGTAGCATTCTCCCATTCCTACCTCTCCAGAAGTCTCACCATACACAGCATGTGGTTTTGCAGGAGGAGAATTAACCTCTTCTCCTGCACATTTAGTCAGATTCCGTTTACTCAGACCACTCACACACAATTTTCTTAAGGGCAAAATATACAAGCGGATGCAATATTGAGAATAAATTCATTACAGAATCAGCTGGGCAGAAAACAGACATCACATATCAGGAAAATGATGGCATTTGAGACATTTGGGGAAAAAAATCCTCAACAAAACAAAACACACAATAAAAACTAAAACTGAGTCAAAAGGACGAGCTTTCCATTTTCTATTATTAAAAATAATATGTTGCAACATTTTTAAATAATTTGAAACATCTTATTTAAATTTGTATCTATTTTTATAGAAAGCCAAATCCAATTCAAAACCAACATTTTTTGAAATAAAGAATTTATTATTTGAAAAAGAAGAAAAACAGGATCTCCATCATTCCAAAATATTTTAATTTGCTTCCCTGTCAGCCTCTCTTCTCATAACAGAACTATCTAAAAATTATTCTGACAACATGAAAGCCGTTGTCTTTCTGTCTATATATATGTCTGTCTGTTTATCTATCTATCTATCCAGCTATGTTTTTATTTGGCTGACAAACTTTCTCATCATTTACTTTTCTGAAAATGTAAGTGTGAACTGAAATCGAAACAGTCTGCACAGCACACCACTAGTTTTAGGATAAACTAAAAAGATTTAGCTCAACTCTAGGGATTTCCAAGTCCCTTGAATATAAAATAGCTGAGGACAATTTGCAATCTCAAACTGTTCGGGATTTTATATCACAAAGGAGCACAACATACTTATAAAGCAACAGTGATGGGTTTCACTTGCTCTGAGTAATAATGCAATTAAGAGTGTTAATAATGCCCAAGGAGAGTCTTTTCCGTGAAACCATCTTGTCTTCAAGCTTTCTTCATGATTCTTTTGTATATTTGATTATTATTATCATTCCTGAGACAGTCTGGCAGTTTATCGATATCCCTGCCTTTTCAAGAAACATATCAAGAAATAGCACCACACCACCTCTGAACACGTTTGTTAAATGCAGTGTTAAGCTGACAAGATACCAACAGTATAAGCAGATGTTAATTTCTTACCAGGTCTATGCCATTTAAACCATTCATCCAGAGCCAGAGCTGCTCCAGTTTTACACCAGAACATTTTAAAGAGACATTATGCACTTTTCCTCCGAATGGGCTAAAACCTCATTGCACTATTTTTTATTATATGCAAATGAGCAGCATCTGATTAGGTCCTGAGGCAGCTTCACCTAGGTGTTCACAGGAATAGCAATGGGAGCTGGGGAAGAATATGTCATAACTGAAGTATATTTTCCCTTGAGGGACACCACCATTTGATTTTGACATTTATTTGTCCTGTACTGTAAAGGACAAAACTACAATTACACTTTTTTTTCTACTGTGCAGTGGGCACAGTGTCAGAAAAAATTAAATCAAAGGTAGTGTGCTCTTACAAAAAAAATAACAAGCTTTAAACCAAATTTAAAGAACATAGAATTAAGTCACACTACATTAGAACAGAATCACAGAATCACAGAATCCCAGCTTACATGATTGAAAAATACTTATCGTGTATGTATTTTACAAAATAGCAGAAAGCATAAAAAGTAATATATGGTCCTGCACTTGATTTTTTTCTTAGTTTATTATTAATAAAATTAACACTAATTTTAACATTTTACTTTCATTAATATTTTTCATTGACAGCTTTACTAACAAGAAGCATCAAAAAGAAATCAGTTGCTTGAGCTCATTCCTATTTTATTTGTCATGATCTTTTTCTTATTTGGAGGATGTTGATGAAAATTTAATACAAAATTAAATGAATTATACAGATTAACATCTTACATTTCAGCCACATACAAATCTATTTTTAGTATGGACGTTATCATGCAACAAATAATTTTTCATTCTTGAATTCCACTGGCACAATTTCCACATCACGTGAAGAAATTTGTTCACATTTTACACAGAGCATGCCTGGAAATTACAGTCCTGAAAACAATTTATAAGCTACTATCGTATGTTTCATTTCAAGGGTTCCCAAACCCAGTGTGCATCAATATCATAAATGGACTTCAAGTGTTGAATAAAAAAAACCTAGAAAAAAGTGTTAGGGAGTTAGTCATAAATTGCCATATCATCCTCAAATTAGTAATATGTACTTATTTGCAAACCTCATCCAAATCTTAGTCCAAACTATAATGGTCAAATATGTCACCATTTTCTTTTTTCCTACTGAATTTAAATGCAGCTGAACACGAAGAGTTCCTGGGCAAAAAACCCTCTTGTTCATAAAAATAATCTTATCGAACTGCATTACTCTCAAGAAATACTAACAAACAGGAAAAAAAATGAGGTACCACTTCATAAAAATGTGAAAAGTAACACAGTAAGCAAAAGTTTCACCAATTTTTAAGGAAATTTAAACTGTATTTAGAGTAGAGGTAGGCTGAATTAGGATACCAGAAAGCAGATGTGGTCACTTTGATTTGAATACACATTGAATCTGATGATAAATAGGATGATATAAAACCAAATACAATACATGTAAAATGGGAAGCACTTCTTTCATTTCCTTTGTTGTTTAAACTTACATCCACTGCTGATTTAAACAGTGGTGGTACATCTACTGGTACATCCCAGTAGATGGGAGTGATGACTTTGCTCCTAGAACATTTTGCTTTCTTCCTGCACTGGGCTTAGTTTAATGAAGAATTGCAGCACATGATTTTAAACACATACATAGCCTCGCTAAAGAAATAATACTATTTGCATGCTTGAATTACACACTTGCATTGCAAGTGCATAGGTCAACCAGATCAGCAAAAAGAAAATGACATATTGGTATGCAAGGATCTACTTAAGGTCTGGAATATGTTTTGGTTTAGTTTGCTTTTCTTAATGAATTGTATGTACAAGAGATACTACCCTCAAGTAATTCAGAGTGGATACTCCCTGTATCTAAAAAGGATATTGTAGTGATAAGACTCAGAAGTTCTCCATGCCTGCTGTTGTCTTTACTCCAAAAATAAGACCACCTCTCAAGAGTCGAAGGTCAGGTGATCTTCATATCCACTTACTGACACTGATCCTGCCAACGCTGAGGAACATTAGCAGGATCTGTATAAACTTTTGTTTTGCAAAAGTTTAGTCATGAAGTTCCTTATGATTAGGTTGAATGGCTGTTGAACTGGTTTTTTAATAAATAATCAATTTTTGAAAGGGCATCAAACAACTTTTGATTAACATTAGACTTAATTCTGTTCTCAGCAATACAATAGTATGGAAAGTTTGCTTACCAGGGATAGCTGTCAGTATGGCATGGTACATGATCTCTTGAAGTACAATTGCCTTCAGATTTGGAATTGGGGAAAGGAAGCATTGCTTGTATATATTTATTTCTTTAAAATTTTGATACTGAAAGTAGAACATTATTACCATCTATAGCTTTTCCTATACTTAGAATCATAGAATCATAGAATGGTTAGGGTTGGAAAGCACCTTTCTACTGACAGTTTCAAACCTTTACCATATCTCTTCAAAAACTGAAAGCTATTTATGTTTAAGATATTATACAGCAAATTAAAAAAAAAACAACCCACACATATTTTCTCTTTAAAATACAGTGGTTTAAAATAATATATTATAACATTTCAAATTTTAATACTAGTGCTTTAGTGTAATAAAACTTTTAGTGATTCCCTGCCATGTCTTGTTCAGACTTAAGTTCCTCATTTACATATCTGATGTCCCCCAAGAGACAGACAAGCTTCAAGTTAATTATCCATATAGCTGTAAGAACTCCTGTTTCTTTGGTAAGAACTCTCTAAAAGAAAACTAACAGTTATTAAAAATTACTTCGAATTTCAAAAAGTAATCAAATTGCATTTAAAGAGGCACTAAAGGAATACTTAAATTTAATATTCTTTACAGACTAAATAATATATAAACCATGTACAACTCTTATGCAGTTTGCAAATAAAACAATTACTAAAAACTAACAAGCCCAGCCTTCAGTAATTTCAAGCACTACAAATACTCAGAAACAAAAAAGCTCTTGAGCAGAACCTGCACTATTCCTTAACATGGTCATTTTACACGAAGGCAAAATTGCACCTGTTGAAAGCAGCGACACACTCCTTGCCACTTGCAGTGGAGTGGGATTGCATTACTAATAGCTCATAAAAATGTGGAGAGAATCATGTTCTTTAGAGAAAATAACAAGTGACAGAATACATACTTCTGAAATGAAATGCAACTGTGGTAAAGACACCAGCATGTTTCTTGTATCTCATCTACTATAATTACAGGGAGGAGCAACAGAGAAATACTGTAGGGTGTATGTTGTCACTTCTGACCAAAAGCATCTTTAAAGAACAGTTTTATATATCATGGGAAAGAGGAACAGATTAACTGGCGAGTATAAAATGGATCTTAATTCTAACTGTTCTACACAGCTACCACACACATAACATCCTAATGCCTTCAGTATCTCTGAATCTCATTCTGTCATCTTCAGCTGCAGCTGGCAACTTACAAGTACAGATATCAGGTGAAATAATTAATCTCAGTATTTTACAATAAATGAACATGTGCATCTATTTCCCAGAGTCTCATGATGACTTGCATAAGAGGCAAATTCACTGACTGTCTCAAAATTATTACATGCATCCTATAATTAAGTTACAATGACTGAATAGAATGTGGATGCTCTCCTCTACACAGAAGACAACAGTCTCATTCCATGAAGACCTTGGAGGTCATTCAAGAAGCAATTAGATGCCCTGCTATCTATACTAAAAAGAAAGAAGGCCGAGAGAGAATAGGCTTTCTTCTATTTCCTGTGGCTTCAGTGCTCACACATTCAAATGAAGGCAAACAATATTAAGCCACAGAGCAAAGCACACAGAACATATATGCTTTATAAAAAGTTGGTATTATCTCCATCTAGCAAAATGGGGAGGGAAGAGTCATGTTTGTCATTTTACAGAAAGGTATTTGTTAACAGGTTTTTGTTATTTTAGTTTCTCAGCTTCCCTGCATACAAAGTGAAAAGCACTAAGTAAACCTGCTATCATTCCATTAGGTAAAGATGGAGAATACACGCTAATATCAGCTGTACACACATTCAGCTCTGGGGTAAAAAACAAAAGATGACCTAACTTTTACATGTCAACCAACATTCTTCTCTCATACGTAAAGAATTTTACCTGATATTTTCTGGCACTTTACATTTGATCAAATGTTCAGTTTATTGTAATGAAGATAGTTAAAACTCCATAATACTTACAGACTTTGGGAATGGAAAATCTTTCAGTCCTCAGGTGGACAATGCTACTGCTGACTTCAAAGGAGACAAAAGGAGATGTCAAATAGACAGTGTCTTTCATGACTCTGAGATGATTACTTCTGGCTGGAATGCAGAACAGTGTTGACAGCTGCAAGGGTAGTCGTTTCCAGGTGCCCTCAGTCAGTGGAGGGTCTCTGAGATGTAGACCTTTGCAGGGCTGTGTGGAACCGGTTCTTCCAGATGCCTCAACTATATTGGGGAAATCTTGTAAAGCTTGCTTTCTATCACTTCTATAGTATTGAAGCAAGAGGCAAACACTTCTAGAAAGCACCTTCTAAGACATAAACAAACAGTTCACAACTCACTACCCTGTAATATTTCACCCTTTCTTTACTTCCTTTTAATTTTTTTTCCCTTGCTCTTCCTATTTTTAGAAGAACCAGTAAACAATTATGGGATGAGTGGGGCAAGTATCAGTAATAAGTTAGGCTTTGCAGTTTGATCTGAACAGTTGCGTAGGTGAAGTTCAAAGAACAATGCAAACCACTGGAAGGCTTGCCACGGGAAGATTTACCTCAGACATAATGACTTGTTTAAAGTACAGAGTACTTTATGACTAGAGAGAGTCATAGTCTTGGACTAGCAGAGTGAGATAATTTCAAAAGCAGGTAACTCCAACCACACAAACTAAATTAATAAAGAAAATGTGCTTCCAGTGTGTCTTTGATTTCCCAAATCTAAGCTTTTCTTCTCACTTCACATTTAAATCCACCTATATGTTCAAGAAGAAAAGTCAAACTTAGAAGGACCTGAGTACTGGATTAAGTGGAGAAATATAAAGACATTAAACAACATAGAGCTATGTTAACAGATTCTTTCAAACAAAAATAGAAGAGGAAATGCAGTGACTATTCCTGAAAAGAAGATATGAAATTAAGTTTTTCTTTTCATTTGGAAGGCAGAAGAGGATGAAAAGTGATTACTGCCAGCACTCCTGTTATCTAGAATACAGATCCAGGTGACTAGCAAGAGATAGTCTACTTTAAATGAAATAATATTTCTTTCAAAGATCATGAAATTCTGCCTACTTGCTATGAAGACTGAAGCCGGATTTTCCTTAATCAGAACAGTGTGGAATTGCCTTTGGATTCTTGCCATTGTTTTCAGTCCATGCATTAGTTATCTCACATGAAGGAACTGAAGATAAACATAGCTCTCTATGCTGCTGATCCTATTTACAATGGTCTCAATCCTACAGTGAAATGAGTTCAGACACAGAGCACATTCTTGGATTTGTAACTATCTGGTATAAAATCTCCTGATTAATAAGAACTAGGTACCATATCTGTTTCCTTGCAACATTCCCAAGACCATATCCCACCACATCATCTACAGCAAAACAAGGTTAGTATTTGAATATCACAGCACTACAGTTTGAGTTTCCCTGGTAGAGAGTACTCAACTTCACTGTTTTGTGCTTAAGGAGAACTAGAACATCTCATGCTGTATTTAAATTTACATAAGTGTTGATGGCACAAAATTTCATGCAATTCATTATAGTATGTGAGACTATTTGGGCATCATACTCGGAAGGCAAATAATATACCCTGTCTCCTCTTTGTGGCACAGAGAGAGGCGGTCAACCAAAAATGTGCTCAGAGTCAAACAAAATGGCCATATGGTGCTTCAGTGTTCAAGTTATGTGTGTTCTTTAAAAAAAATTGAATGCTGGATAATGATTTTCTACACTGCTATACTATAGGTAAGTTCAAAAGCAGTCATTGTCAGTATGCTGATTGATGTAAAGCTTTCAGTCTCTGGGGGAAAGAGTATAGCACTTCCTACTGCTTCATCCATAAAGCAGCATTTACTGCAGCCCACCTTCCTGGTCTGTGCTGCATAATACATTGCCAGATTATGGGAGTTAGGGAATTAAAAGGAAAAGAAAAGAATGGATGAAAAAAACCTGACCCCCTCCTCCAGAGGTGAAATATTTGAGTCCCTGCCTCAGGGTACTGGAAGTAGACAGTAATTGTCATCCAGATACCCACTACTCACTTTCACCTAAGTATTTCCCACTTCTAAATGATCAACCAACCTAAAATTTAATTGAAAAAGTTTTCATTTAACGTTTGCATCATGTGATGACTAGCTGGGACTGGAAGCATTCACTATCAGAGCTACAGTATAAAAAGGGAGAACAGCACCATGTGAAGGAGCCCAAGTAAAACGGAAGAAATGAGAAGTGGTGGGGGGAAGCTCTTAAAGATGTGCAGCTCAAGTTTCTTTTACTAAGAACCAACTACTTGCACTTAAAGTGATACTTAGTGTGCCAGGTACTGTGCCAGTTGTTTGATTCTGTATTTGCTACTTAGTGATCTCTATTTGCATTTTTGTAGACATTTTCTCATGGCTTTCTTTCTGTTGAACAGAAACCTGCGATACTATCCACAGACAGGAAGGGGAAAGTATTATTGATCTGTGTTTGCTTTGATGTGCTGCTTTCTGGGAGTGAAAACCAATCCATTACAATCAGATGCTGCACAGCCTGAATTATATTGAGGTTCCCATCAATATATATAATATGTGGGAGCAAGTAAACAGTAGCCACAAAAGAAAGACTTGATCAGATTATTAACCAACTCTGGATGTTGGTTAAAAAGGAAATTCATGTGGAATCCAGACAGGTCTTGTTCTTAAAGATTTTTTGGGACAAAAAAAAAAAGGAAAAAAAAGTGTTTGATATTGGAGACCATGCAGAGAAGGCAAAGAAATGGATTTGCTCTTTATGAAGCATTAAAGTGACTTCTGTAATGATGCTCTATCTGGAATTGAAATGCCTCATTTTCAAAAAAGGAATGAAAGCAGCTGAGAATCAGAACTTACAAACCTTGCTGGCAGCCTTACAGATGTGTTCTGTGTTACAGCTGTACCTAAAAGGGGAAGAACCCCAAAACCCTAAGTCTGTGCTCAGAAATATTTACACTCTGAGAGAGGAAACATGAGCACAAGCAGTCAAGAAAAAGAAGGACTCAAAGGAGATGATTGGAGACAAGGTGAACAAGATATGAGAGACAAAAGAGTAAATGGATTGATAGGGTTGAGCAGATAACACTCTCTCTGCCTCCTTAGAGCTTGTCACCATGTGCCTAACAGCCTTCGGGCAGGGTAGGCAAGCAAAGGCAAATATTGGTTACAAACAGCAATGGACATCAAAATGAGATTGGCCAAAGGCAGAAATAAATGACAGAATGAAATTTGTTCAGAAACAAAGTCCTTGTAATAATTAAAAGTTTAACAAAACTGAAACATAAGTGTGTGTTTTATAGATTTAAAATATATGTTTGGATCTGACTGTGCAATGTTGTGCATCTTGCTTTCTTCCTTAAAACTTAGAAACCATCTGTGAATCAAAACAGTACCAATTTTTGCAGAGGCACAAATAAACAAAGTTCAAATGTTAGACTTGTGTAGAAAAAACTGCCAGCTACCTCTCTCCGTGAAGATTTCTCTACATGCAAAGATGGTAGTGCTTTGCCAAGCCAAAAGTATTCCGTGTATGATATTTAAAGCATAAGTACTGATTAGTATGTGGATTAATAATTCCTTTTTTAAGGAAAAACAAAAAAGATTTTCCACCTGAAATACTCTGTCATACCTGTGGGTAGACAACTTCCCCCACTGTTCAGTAGCATTTGAATTGTTTGCTCTATCTCTCACTGGCTCTGACTTTGTTGAAAAGAATGGAGGTACCATTTATCTCCTGACACAAACATGTGTTAGTAAGCCATTTTTAGAGATGCAGGTTAAGTGAGGGACCATAAGGCACACATGTGGGCAAACACATTATAGCAATTTTAGTAACAACAAAGACTATAAGAAGATTGTTACATTTGGAGAGAATGTGATTGAAACTTAAGGGATAAATTCTAGTACGTCACTGTTCTCTCAATGCTAAAAGAAAGCATGAAAATAATGACCTGTAATTCCAAAAGGGAGCAAAGAATCACACCTTCTACAGACAACAGCGGTGTTTCACCCCATACTCCTCTTTTGATTTCTACATGAAACCATACACTGAAAAAATTCCTGGCACAGTTCTGTTAAATTTCCTATCACTGTAGCCAGTTATTAAATATCTAGGTTTGACAAGAGAAGTGACAAAGAAGTATTGTGTGAAAAGCAAGTATGTTGGTAGTTTGGTAGTTTCTTGACACAGACGCCATGTAGCAACAATAAGAGCTGAATTCATTCAGATGGCAAAGACTTAAGGCTAAGGCTACACCATTTAAAGTGTTACCTGGCAGGTACCTGACCCCAATCATGAGATGCAGAATATGTTTCACTGGCATCAGCATGCTCTACAATCAACAGAGAGAGTGAAGCTGCTTTGAAGAGAGCTCAAAAAAGCCCAAGGCTGACTAGAGCTGGACAGGAACAGGGCTGTGCCTGAACCTTGGCCCTCTTAAAAGCTCAGGTACAACACTTCCTTTGGGGTCCAGCCCCAGAGCTGTCACCTAAGGCCTGAAGAATAATTAAGCATGGGCTTTTTGCAAAATATCCTGGTGACCGGAGCACTTAGAGAAGACATACCCGTGTTACAGATTCTCCTCACCTTAAGGAGATTTGATCCCCCAAATGCCAGACCCAACAAGAGTGCCCTGCCACAAAACTAGAGCTAGCTGCAAGAGCAAAGGAAGATAGTGAGAAGATGCTCTCTAATCTTCTTTCCAGGCTGGACCACTGTGCAAAATCTTGTCAAAGATCAATTTTTAATGTGTGCCAAAAGTGCAAAAATCTTGAAGTCAAAAGACAACACAGAACTGAAAGTCTAACTTTGAGGTCTGTGGACAGATGGAGATAGGCAGAGTTCACCTGTGTGAACTCTGGTAGATAGGTAGAGTTCATAGAGGTAGGTAGGTAGATAGATAGATAGATAGATAGATAGATAGATAGATAGATAGATAGATAGATAGATAAATAGATAGATAGAGTAGATAGGTAGAGTCCATTCCTTAGCCATTCATAGCATTTAAAGAAATTACTTACGAAACATGCAGTGCATAAAGATAGAAGCATCCTGGAAGCCTCCTTTTACGAATTAATGACCATTCTTGTGTCTTTCAATATTCTGCAAGATGGAAGATGACAGAAAAAAAGATTACATGATCAGGAAATTAGCCAAACTGACATTTTTTTAATATTTTCAGTCATAAGTGATTATAAAAACCAGCACCTGACATGTTAATACCCAGGGGTTTGGACAACTTCTGAAAAATTAACTTGATTGCACTACAAGTTCATCATACTTTGCAACTAAAAGATTTTAAATTATATAAAATTATATAAAATTGCAGTGTGCTCTCAGTACATTATTTTTTTTATTATAATTTTCAATTGATAAACAGTGTCAAGGTAACAGAAATGCCTTCACTCTCAACTTCAGGCAAAAATGTGGAGGTAATGGAGAAGAATGAACAGAAGAGGAAAACGCTGCGACATTGGAGAGCTGGTTTTGACAGAAAGACTTCCAGAATGAATAGTGGCGTTTTAAGTAAAATATAGAAGACTTTGCACAGATGCATAGTCAGTACAGCAGTAATAATCCTTGACACGCATTATTTGTAAGCCATTGGTGGCCTATGCAATGTGTTAAGACAACGAACTTCCAAATCCAATCAGAAGATGTCACAAACATTACCGCTGCACTCCATAACACGCAGTCGTTAGTCAGAGCAGGCCTCCAGGAGACTTTAAATGAGTGGTGGAATACAGCAGCAAGGCAAGAGAAGCCCTCAGAGGTTCCAGCTCTCTGACTTCTGTCACTATAACTTGGCCTGACCCAGAGCCAGCAAACGCTGCAGCTGCTGCTCTTTCTCACACTATCTGTAAATAAATGTGTTCTCTGCATTTCGCAGGTCCTTGCTTAAAAAACAGACAAACAACCAAGAAGAAACCCATTTTTTCGTATTAGAAAACATTATATTTCTTGTATTCTTTTTTAATCGCAGATTTTACTTCAACAACCTTCTTTTTTCACTGTCTTACAATATTGTACCCCATCTCATTTTAAGAGGAAGTGAAATCAATATAGGCATGTGGCATATATGGACCACAAAATTTCTCTGCGTGTGCTCTCTGCTGCTCAGATTACATGGGCAGTAAGGATAATAGAATTTCCACAGCTTTTTCACCTTGCATACCTATTCCAGATTCTTTAAGGGTCTCTGAGGGACCAGTTCTAAGCATGCTATTTAATGGCCTGTAGAAAACACAAATCCACTAATCTAATTTTAAAAATGCCCACTCACTTGGGCACATAAAGTTATTTGAGAAGTATTTTTCACCAGAATATGTATGGTCATATTGCAAAGGGTCACAGGGAATTCGAAAACACAAATTCAAAATGCCTGTTATATAAAACCCCTGCATAGATGGAGCCAGATATTGCTCTGTGTTCCCTATTTAAAGTCATCATTAACATATACAAAAGGTAAATATTTTCAAATTACTAGATATCCCTTCTGTCCTTAGAGGGCCAGAGTCCATGAGCACCTGATTCAGATCCATTCTCCACTAGCACACAGCTATGGCATCAAGTTCAGGCACTGTAATATATTGAACGATTCAGGATATCAAAGGGTGAGGTTTAAGTCTGCAATGATTCTGAATTTGCAGGCTGAGTTCAGCTCTAACATATGCTCAGGTTCAAATATATATTTATTGTAAAAATGGTTCCAGAGTACGCAAACACAGAAAAAAATTAGAATGCATGAGTTTTGTGTTAGTTGTCTTCTGAAGACTTTGATAGTGCTCTTCAGCTGGAGGGAGCCTGGAGACCATCAGTCACCATTTTGATTACAGTTGCAAGGCATGGCTAGGAAATGCTGGACTGAGTAAAGCCCTGAATATATTTTACTGCTGTGCACTAGTGGGCATTTATTACACAACATTACTTATCTCTACCACAGTACTTCTTGTATTTATACTAAGAAGCACTACAAACTAGGTGGTAAACAAAATTACATACAAGCTTCACTTCACATAGAATCATAGAATCATAGAATAGTTAGGGTTGGAAAGGACCTTAAGATCATCTAGTTCCGACCCCCCTGCCATGGG
>JAVHNF010065667.1:15749-28143 GCA_034783455.1 Micropsitta finschii
AATACCCACTATCTGCTAGCATTCTGTCATGCACAAGCATTTACAGAAAATTATTTGTTGGGGGTGGAAAGTATTAAATGTGATACTTGGCTTCTTCTCACGGGTAGTGGGAGAATACTTGTCATTCGATTACTGTCTTCCATCCTACGTGGAAAGAAGTGATATTTCTTTAAATGTATAATGCAAAGTGACGTTACCAGCAGGCTACATAAAATCATGTGATGTAACCTGCCATAATATGATGCACATGACCGACTGTGTCACAAATTTAAATAGACTTATTTTAGAAGAACTGGTGAAAAAAAAGAAAAAAAGCCCTACTCCTTTTTAGTTAGTTACCATTGATCTGTGTTTGCCTATAGCCAGATGAATACCTGATAGTTCAGTAAACGTCTCTGAGCAATATACTATCTTACACTTACTGAAGCTAAAATAATATATTATCACTTAAAAAGCATCTGTCAAGTACTTCATAGTTTTCTACCATTGTTTCTCGATCTGTTCATTCCTAGCAAACATAAGAATTCAACAAAGAATTAGTTGTCCGGTCCTTGTTTCTTAGAAAACAGTTGTTTAATGACATTTAGAATTTGATATTGTTGTCTTCGTTTTTCTTCCTTGATTTCTCCACTCTGGAAAACATAAAACCTACCCTCAATATTATACCTGCCTTGAATCCCATCAAAGACAACAGGGATAATGACCGAGTTTTACCCTTAACTAACAGCTTTATTTCCAGACTGCATTACCTGGACATTCTGGACAAGGGGCAGAATATGGGCACCCCTTCCAAGGGTGGGAACACCTTGTTTTATGAATGGTCAGGAAACGGTGTGAATTATACAAAACAGTAAATATCAACAAAGAAAACCCAAGAATAAGGAAGAAAAGAGCTTAGGACAATCTCAGAAAATTCTTCCTGGTAGCAAATACATCAGTTCTGAAAGCCCACTTGCCTGAAAATATTCATAACTTTTTCTATCTCTCAATCCTTTTTTCCTGGGTAGTCTCCATCATTGTCTATATGGAGAAGTTTAAATAGCCTCTTCTCCTGAGCCAAAACCTGCACAAAAATGAAAGTCCTCTAAAACACTTATCATATGGAACAGGTGACAGAGTGTTTGCATTGGAAAGATGACACACTATGGATATAAAAAGTAAGAAAAAGCCTGAAAAGTTAAAACAAGATTTGGAATCCCTAGTTTGAATGAATGTTTTAAAGTGCCCATGTTTACTCTCTTGTTAAGCTAATATGTTTTCTTCTGCTAGACGTAGCAGAAACTTATAAGGTAACTTTTGTATTACTTTAACCTAATATAGAAACTTTAAAAAAAAAAAAAACAACATACCACAATACCAAAACACCCTTGGAGAGGGTAGGCTGGCAATAAGGAACTAGATATTTATTAGAGACTCAATTTGTAACAGAGTTTTGTCTACCTTTGCTCCTTCCTTCCAAGCCACTCTCCTGAAGAACCCAGCTTCCCAAGGAGGGTAGGAGGGAATAGGTTTTGTAATTTCCCAGTACTTCCCTCTGGTTGTGCCATCTAATAAATGCCTCGGTTTAAAATCCTCTTCTTTCCATGGAGTCAGCTGCTTTTCTCCTGGTTATTTCATTTGTTCCTCTTATGGACATTCAGAATATGACAAAAGAGATCAAGTTTCAAACTCCTTGTACCACAAAAAGGTATGGAAATACTGAGACACACAGCAGCAAGTAGCAAGACTGCTATGAACTTCAACAACCCTAGAGTTCATCGGTAGTCTCTTATTACAATAAACACCTGAAGACTATAATTTGTGGATGCGTAGCTTTCATAGTTCCAGTATATGTTGTCATTCCTCCTGACAGTTGACATATTCTGATACACCATTTCTTTCTAACACAAAGACAACTCCTTTCTCTGCACCTGGAAAATCTTTATCTTGCTTCTTCCCCATCCCATGCCCCCCTGCCAGCTCCGTGACAAAGATCCACCAGCAAAGGGTTTCATATCTCTCTTTTCAGACTGATGAGACTTTAGTGGTCTTTCATCACTCAACAAATGAAGAAAAGCTTTTCATGAAGCTGAAATATCTATTTAAGATCACCTCCAATGCAGATTTTATGTGTAATCATTAGCAACTTCTGTAATGTAGTGTTTCTTGCCATACAAAATCTGTCCTGCTATGCCAACAGGCCACCTTTGTCAGACCATAAAAGATATTTTAAAAAAAAATTTAAAAAAAACACCAAATAAAAAACCAAAAGCAAGACCATAGGGTGGAAGCTCTCCACTGAAAGCAGCATCTTCTTTCTTCTCTCAGAGGAAATAGAGAAAGGTTTTATAGAGCATAGAGATATACAAACCAATCCTGGTCTCAATGGTTTCAGAACCATTTCAGTGCTGTTCAAAATAGCTGCATTCTTCACAGCCACAGCCAGATGCAGAGCCAGCAGAAACATCTTTCTGACAGTTCATATTATCATGGTCAAAATCAGTGCAGGTATCACTAAAGTGAAAGATATAGATGCACTCATAAAACTGCAAGCTGATACAAATAGCATTCATTTACTCACTGCATTCAGAAGCAGATTATTTAAAGAAATGGAGGGCAATGATAGCAAGACTTTTAAATGATAACTAAGCAGCACCTTGGCCTCAATTACAACACTAAATTAAAGCGGAAATCATATAAAGAAAAAGGTGACCCAACTCTCCATTAATCATAGAATGACATAAACCACAGAGGTTGGAAAGGATCTCCAGAAGTCATCTAGTTTGACCTTCTGCTCAAAGCGGGTCTGTTGGATTAGGCTGCCCTAGTGGTGAATGATTAGCTTACTGGGGCACAATGGAAATTAGAGATAGCTAGACAAGGAAGGAGGTTAGTAGTTTGTTATAGAGTCAATTGTAGCAATAGGGAAGAAAAGGGAAAGGAAACAGAAAAACTGCTAAAAAAATGAGTCAGACTATGGCTACAAACACAAGTTGCAGGTGACTACAACACCACGTATGCTGCTCCCATGTTGCCTTACAACATAGGTGTCTGGAGGAGTTGTGAAAAGGGACACCTGCTACAGATCTTCACTTTCCGTCTTGCCTGTGGTCAATCAAGACTAAGAATACCCACAACTCCACTTCCAGGGCTCACTCATGACCAGATTCCTCATCCTGAGACTATGAGCTCCTCATAAGTACCTGTCACATGTATATAACTCTTACGTTCCTGTTTTATGACCCCCTAACACTAACAAAATTAATTATAACTATTTTTCTGTAATTCAAAAGCTGACTTTCCAATTTTATCCAGACCTTGAAAACAAGTTTATTTGTTTCTTTTGATATCATCAAGCTGGTTATCAGAAATAACAAGAGTTCATACCATGTGGATTTCCTGGTATTTTTCATCTATAGATTCTGGTATACATTTACATGCATTTGCAAGAGAGAGTAGAGAACACAGCCATTGCTTCTATAGTGCTTCCTGCTACACCTGCAGTTGCCGACTTCCTACAAAACTCTGTTTCTCGCTGGTGATGGCTGTATATGTAAATACAAGACCAGCAGTAATCAACTTTGGAATAGTGCTCAATGAAATCACTTACAAACAGCCCTGTTACACAAGTGATGCCTCCCGATGTGCAATTGACCCCATGGTCTATTGGAGGGTTGCAACTCCTGCTGCTCAAACAAAACTCCTTTTTTTTCAGCACACTACTGCAGTTCAACTGTTGTATTTTGTAAGTGGCTTATATTGCTCTCTGGAATTAACAGAGGGACCACTTTGAGATCTTCAGGTGAAACATACTATAGAAATGCAAATAAACTACTAGCTTCTTATTTCATGCAAAGGCAGCCGTATAGCTATACCTAGCCATTACATTTACTTTCCATGCCTATCAGTATGCACTCAGAGATTGATAGATGATGGGTTTATAATTCTTAAATACTTTTTTGATATCCTAAACCTATAGAGCCTTCAGACATTTTGTTCAGGAGATTTGGAATACTTTGCTACTTGAAATAAAAAGAGCTACAATTGGCAGGGTTTTAAATCCAAACATTTAAGGCATTGATTTTACTTAGTTTTTCTAAAGTAACTCCTTTAGGAAATTGAGTGCTACATTGCTAATTTTAACTTTATTCATTTTAAAGTGCTCGAGGATACCAGCACAAAGGGCACTGTAAAAATTGCGTTGTGCTGTATTAGGTTTGAATAGGATGAGTTATAGAACTGTTTGAGACTTTGAATTTGCAGAATTTACTTATTACAATGCTTATAATACTAAAGATTTCTTATGCATGCATTTTATGCTTGGGATTTTTTTCTTAATCATAGTGATTCCTAAAAAAATATCTACTGTACATAGTCTGTCACTAAAGCTTTATAATATTTTATAGTGCAATACAGCTGCACGAAAATGTTTTCTAGATGTTGTTCACACCTACATAAATATAATTTAAAATGCAAATGTTCATTGCATAAATTACAGTGGAAATTAATTTTTCATGCAACAAATCTTTAAAATATTTCCAGTGTTGATTCATCTGCAATGGGATTTTTCTTTTGCAATACAATAAACATGCTCACCTCCTATAGATCTGAGTACAGAAAGCAAAACTCTGTCTGAATATTATGTAGTGAGAGTAAGTAGATGTGTAATCAGAGTAAACAATGTAAAATGAAATACTTTGTATGTATTTTGAATTTTAAAACATTTTTATTCTAAGAGATTTGGATATATTCGGTCTATTACAGCACAATTAAATGTACAATAAAAATGTAACAAACGTGCTCATTTTTGTTTGATAATTGTAAAAAATTATTCAGGACTCTGTAGTTGATTTCAGTAAAAATTGGTTCATATTACATTAGTATTTAAGACAATAGTATAGTTTTATAGGTGTATTTTCTTATTAGTATTCTTTAAAACACTGCATGGCAGAATGTGAAAATGTGAAAGATATTGCAAGGATTCTGATTTTTTTCTCTCTGTTTTCCAATGATATGCCTCAATCTCATGAGTAATCTAGCATTCACTGCAAGTGATAAACATCTAACACAAGCAGGCTCAGAATTACTTTAAAAGCAATAAATAAAATTTGAAAAATACCATAAGTTGAGAGGGGAAAATAATCAAAAGTATTCAAAAAGGTAAACATTGGCTTTGGAAGGATAAATGGAACATTCCTTAATTGCTTTTTTCAAGACCAGTGGAAAATATTCCTCACACACACAGTGGGGCTTTTTTTTTTTCCCCTGCCTCTCAACAAGGTATAATTTGTGAAGGGGAAACTGGTCTAGAAAAAAACAAGGTGGATGAACTTAAGCAATGTTTTAATAGATATACTACCAAACTTCAGCAAGTCACTGGGGAGACTGATTGATGGAATGTATGTTATCACTAACATCAAAAAGAATAAATCTATCACAGAAAAGACACCCCAAACTATTTAAAAATTTAAAACATTATCTATAGCATTTTTATTCAAAGGCTTTTTGGAACAATTGTGTTTGGTTGCACACTTCTTTGCCAATAGAAATTTCCTCACAAACCCTGCCTTCATGGTCAAAGTACTAGTTGGGCTTTTAGATTTCATGTATAACCGCATTTGAGATGTGATTCAGTTCTGTTAAAGATATATGTGCATTAGTGATTGTAAGCCATCCTAGCTTTAAAGGAAGAGGGCAATACTGCAGCCACCCCAAAGCAAAAAAAAAAAGAAATAGCAAAATCAGGCAACGATATACATTTTTACTTTTGTGTCGTCTATATTAAAATCCACATTTAGCACAATAAAACACACACTGTACAATATTATGTTATCCGCCTGAGCCATATCTAAAAGAAATTGAAACCCATAGCTATCTATCTTCTCACTGGTCTCCATATTTCTTGAAGTATGTCTTTTATATATTTCCAGCATGTCCTTTGTTTTTATACTACATATACATCTTTTTCCTTCCTCGCTGAGCCTAGTGAAATCTGTGGTTTTATCATCTCCCACTTGTTCAGTGCTAAAGTGCGGCAGGCACTTTATCAATGAACAGAAAGTGCATTGTTTTTCCTAAAGAAAGAGGCCCGTTGACTTGAATAGCACAGGGCTTCTAAAACTTTCCAGTCTGCAACACACTTGTGGCAAAACATGGCCTGATTGATGTTCCAGGAAGAATGTAAATGGCAGCAGTCAGTAGCAGGGAGACAGCACAAACTAAAAGCATCAACCAGTCATGAACGGGTATGCAGTACCCACAACCTTCTGTTCCTCTGAGCTGAGAAGATAGGTAGACCGGACTTTCTGTAAGAGATAACTGCAAATTTGTTAAAACTCTGTGACAACCAGGAGGGGTAATTAAGACCTGTGATGTGTTACAGCTTTAACTGTAAAATAGTCTGATTAATCTAAATTAACCTAGCTTAATAAACTACTTGCTTCTCCAGCAGTGAAGTCTGAGTGGGTTAGAAAAGAAGAAAACTGTTTCACACTTCTTATAAACTGTACAATGGCTACTCTTTTTATTTAGAAAATAGAAATTTACAAACAAGTGGAAAGTGTTTCTCATCCCTTGGGAGAATAATTTTCATTAAAATACTGAGTTTCCATTGAAAGTTCAAAACTTCATCTAGCAAGCATGAAACAGTTGTTTAAACAATGTGTTGCTTTTTCCACCAAAAGAACTTTAAGTATATTGAATTTTATTTTAAGAGTTGCTTTTCTTGAACAAAACATTTTTACAAAACAATCAATGTTTACAATAAAATCATTCATGTTGGCTGAATTTAGCATTTTTTAATATATGAATGAGGCTTGAAGTTTCATTTGCCATTTATTTTGGACTAGATTAAAACACATACCACTTTTACCGTTGGGATTAGGATACAATACTGTATCAGGATATTGTAACAAAATCATTGAAATATATTTGTGGTCAGAATTAGTCAGAAAATTTCTCCCATGGAAAATTTCAAATAGGAATTAAAATGTAAGGAATGCAAATATTTTTATTTGGAAATCCTGTCATAATGTCTGACAAGAGCTGCGTTCCAAGTCTCCCTCACCAGGAGTGCGGGGCTGCATGATAAAGATATTATACACAAAATAGTAGCCTTTCTTAGTTAATCTGGGTAAAGAAAATCCCCAGAAGATGCAATGTATCTGGTCAATCCAGCTACCCATTTCTTACTACAGAGACACGAAAGATGACCTACTGCTCTTCTAATTTCCACACTAAAAGCACCAGAGTGGCAGCATTCCAGCTTTCTGGCATGTGGTTCAAACACTGGTTTTAATAGAAAAAAACAGATCTCTTCCACAAATAAAAAAATGGCTTTAGGTCACAAACTCAGCTAGCCACTGAAAACAAAAACGAATACTGAAACATAACTTCTCACACTCCTCTGACCCAAGACACTCTTCATAGTGAGAGCAGCAGTCCCATCCTCTAAAACAGGTTGTATATACTGCACCCAAAAGCATATAATTGTCTCCTTGGGCTCCAGATATGTTGGATTAACTCATTCAGATATAGCTCTCCAATACTAGGTGAGATCAATGTCAACTTTGGTCTTCAGCTGCACGCTACTCTAGTGAAAGGAAAGAAAAGAAAAGAAAGAAAGCCTTCCCTTCAGCTAGGAAGTTGCTTTTTCTCTCTCTTTTTTCTCCATGCTTCCATGCTGTTTCACAGACTGATTGTTGGATCTCATTTAGGAGACTTTCACACCATTTTCTGAAGAGTGATGAAATGGAAATTTTCTGTCCTATTCTTATACTTCCAAGCAGCTCCCACAGAATTTCAGCTATCAAAGCTAAACTTATGTTTTTTTAAAGAAAACAACACAACAATCTTGTTCTGAATAGGGTTTTTGATTCAATTTGCATGTTCAGCTAAGTGAAGTAAATAACAAAATTATGTATGTACTTTCTGATGTATTCCTGCAATTCTAATTAATTTAACTGAAATCATATGTGAAATTTCAAGAAATTTCAGCCTGTGGTCTCTATTCACATCTCAAATAAAACACTTTAAATTTACACTGACTTCTTCGAAGTCAATGAAATCGGTTCAGTGTAAATGACAACGAAGTCTACTTTATGACCCTAAAATTCTTCTAGTAGAATGACTCCATCTGTAATTACTCTTCAAATCACATTACAGTGTAGGCATAAAAATTTCTTGCAGAAATCCACTTTTGAACTTTGTATTTTCCTTAAATTGCAACATTAGTTCAAGAATTTTGTCTTATTTTCCCCTCAAAACATACATAAAAGAGATGAATGAATCAAACATCACAAGTGTAAGTCAGCAATTATATTTTAAAACCTTTCAATATCACGAATCAGCTATTCTTACACCTATACAATTAAAAAAAGAATAGAAAAAGGCTGCAAAGATCTGGAGAGATCATCTAGTTTATCCTTTACCCCAAAGGTAAAGGTGTCAGCACTTGAGAGATTAACTATGACACAATATATCTTTGTTTTTACCTACCACAATATGAAGTATTCAGAACGTCCCATCTGCAGTATTTTTGGAAGTCCAGTCTGGGAGCCTAGATATATAAAGGCAAATTAAATAAGAGTTATCTAAATGTTTCAACTCAGCTCAACTTCAGCTAGAAATTATTTATATTTCACATAAGGCCTCACCTAACATCCACTAAAATCAGTATGGATTACTTTACCATTAACTTTCATGGGCTTTAGAGGAATCCCCTATCAAACCCCCTATGTGGAATATTTATTTGCAAAATTGTAAACATACAATGTTTCATACAAACATGACTACATAAAGCTCATTCACTTGAAAGTTTGATCCATAAATGGGCACAAATCAGCATAAATGTTTGAAGAAAATTTCTCCAGCTAAATCGAAGCATTATTCTGAAGATCAGAACATATTAATTATATTCTGTATATTACACTATAAAATATAAGGATGTTTCCCCCTCTTCTTGCATACTTTTGTTGTATATAACTTTATACACCTGAATAACTAGGAGTTTCTTCATGCAGCTCTAATAACAGCTCTTAACAAGGCTACAAGGACAACTCACATGAAAAATTTAGAGATCTCTACAGAGAATCTTAAAAAAACACTAAAGCTTTGTTTTACTTGTTGTTTCTTGAACAACAGCCTTTTACCACTCTGAGTATTTGCTACACAATGGAGATGTTAATAGTCACCCTCAGACTGTACCTTACCTTTTACTGTAAACCTCTTAGGCAGTGCATTTACATTTCATGTCCTTCCACAGTGCAGTTCACTTGGAGACAAAAGCAAGAGGAATTTGTTTCAGTTGAGCTATTCCTTTTTAACAGACACTTTCCAGCTCACTTGAAGAAGCTGCCAAAAGGCAAATCAAGGATTAAGATTAGCTCTTTTTATTTCCTCAAGATCTGAAAGACCAGCAAGGTCATGGGGATTTTTTAAATTTATCTGCCATTGATTAAAGTGTCACTAAAGTATTTTGTAATTGATGGAATGTCAACAGTAGGACAGTCCTACACCTCAAATCTTCTAATTGTACAGTCTTTCAAGATGCCATCATTAGATCTTAAATTTCTCCTATTGGAAACTGCTTCCAAGGTTTACACTTTTCTAACCACTGCTATTGAATATGTGTTGCTACAAGACATAAAGACTAATTATGCTAGTTAATTATGTTAGACTGGGCATTCTAGACACAGTAGTGAACTTTGAATTGTTTACATCATGCCGCTCAAATCAATTGTTATTATAGATGCATATGACCAGGAAATGTTTTATCCAAATATTTTAAAATATAGTGCTAAAAACAACAATGGCTTTCTTTTTCTATGTTTTTGTAGTTTCATATGTATCATAATGACTAAATTAAATCTTACATAAAGATGATTACCACCTTGCAATACAGGTGCAAAATTGTTTTTAAGCAAAGGTGGACTTAGTCACAGATTCAAAGCCTCACTATTAGGGAATGTATTCCAACAAGAACTTGTGACGAACTTTTTGGCTACCTCTTTACATTGCAGAAATGCTGGAAAGCATATAATAATTTTTTATTGCATCTTTCTACTCTATTTGCAGCCCCTGAGCAAAATCTCATCACAGAGGAACTGCTGATATTCATGGAGCCCAAAGATTCAGCTATTTTTCTTGTTTTAAAATGCAGAAGTGAAGTAAAAGTTCTCTCCAGCATAGGCCTTGGCACTAGGTAAGCACAAAGTATCAACTCCTAGTGTGGTACTACAGCTGTTTTCACATTATATACTCCAAATCTCAGAGTGACCTGTTTCCAGGTCTTTTAGATAGCAAAGGCTGGTTCCTTGGCTAAAAGCTGTACCAAGGTCATAACTTAGAAAAGCACTGTAGTATTTACGAGGTTAAAGAATACTACATATTACTTGAATTTACATTAAAATTTTCAAAATTATTAAGCAACAACAGGAGCAGAGCTAGAAGATTAGTTAAAGGACAGAACCCTATTGTGCCTTTCTCATGTTTTGTAGGGGAGAATGCAATAGCTATTCATTCTGTCCAGTATATGATTACCAAATTCTTTTTTATGGAGTGACCTATTATGAACTAACTTTGGATACATCTGACTGTGAATACGTAGATTTTTAAAATATATATATGTAAAATTTACATAATATAATGGTGACAGTACTTGAAAAAAATAATAATGTATTCTTTTAAATTTCATGCAATTAATAGAGTATGTTTCCATAAGTTCTTTCAAGGTCTCGGACCAGATCAGCCAAGAAAGATTTCAGCAATGGAAAATATTATCATTTGGCATATCTTCCAAACTGGGATGTTGTTTTTTTGTCTCTGGAAGAGGTCTGCACTGAGCACTACTGTCAACATTCCCACTAAGAAGAATACTACCAAAACAGATTTGGATTGTCTAAGACCTGCACAGGGGACAAGGCTGCCTATGTAGGTCTTTAGCTTAATACTGGCATTGGGCCTAAGCCTTGATTTAAGTTCCCAAGCAACAGATCTATTAAAGCTATATTACTAAGGTTCATGCTGCCCCTGAAAGTTTTATTAAATGATTATTTCACAGCATGGAGGGAAATCCATTGAAAATTAATATGCAGCATCAGCCAGTCATGGCTCAAAGCTGAGATATGCTCTTTGTGTCAAAAAAAGTAGACTTTGCCAAATAAGAAAGTTCAAGTGAAATTCCTCTCATAAACTTTACTTGCCTAATCTGACTTCTCAGGCTATAATCGATGAGGAGAAATGGACATTTCTAGAGTTGATTTTATCTCTCCTCTATCTTAGGAGGTAGTCTTGGGTAGGATATCTTGCCCTCTGGAACTGTCCCACTGCTTCTGAAGACCACAGAAGTATCCCTTCTGCCTTACCAGAGTATCTGAAGTTAAACAAAATGAACCCCAGTTTATGTGAAAAGAGTAAGATTTGATGCATCCATCTGACCCATGGGATTCTGACAGAAACAGGAAAACATCTTAAATATATACAGGATTTAGTCTATTAGTCTGTCCTTTTCGTAGAAAACAATTTGAGACAGCTAATACCAAGTAAAATCAAGCCCACACATAGTTCTTCAAAAGAATTATCCAGAAACAGTTAATTAGCTTCTACAGTGTTGCCACAGTCAGAATGTACATATTTTCTTGTATAAAAAAACAATTACATGTTTTATGAAGGTGATTTCTTTAATCAACAGTTAAGACCTCTAAATAATTTAAATATACAATTTAATCTTAACAAAGTTTGTCACTTTACATTATTACACTGTTAAGAAATGTAATAATTTGGATCACACAGTCCTAAAGTTATGAACAATTAAGTAAATGGGTAAGTTCTCATGCTGAATTCAATTAATTTGGAAGGTGAGGGATAAGAGCCCAGGCAGGCAGCTCCTACCCCTGTGAGCACCAGGTGGCAGTCCGGCGTTGACCGACAGGTCTTTATTTCCTCCTGCACTCCCCAGACTAAAAGCTTTCATTGTCACAGTACTTGTCTCACTAGCCATGTTCTGAAAGTCTTCTACACTTTTCTATCTGCTAAATAAACATATTTATCTTGGGGATTGATACTTTTTGCAGAGAATAAGATCAGTGTTTTTCATAAACACACTTAACACCTTAGTGATGGTAAAATGCCACAGAATTTCCCTCATACAAATCAAGACTCTTGGTTGATATTCAAGCATTGCCTGCTGCAAGCTCAGGAGTGTTGCATCCCTACTAGAAGGAGGTGCAGCAGGAGGGCCAGGAGACCCCCTTGGATGGACAAGGAGCTGCTCAGGAAAATTCAAAGGAAAAAAGAGGCTTATAAAAGGTGGAAGCAGGGACAGGCAGCCTGAGAAGAACACAGGGATGTTGTCTGGGAAGCTAGGGACCAGGTTAGGAAAGCTAAGGCCCAGTTAGAATTAAACTTGGCTAGGGAT
>JAVHNF010065674.1:0-14611 GCA_034783455.1 Micropsitta finschii
GGAAGGAAGGAAGGAAGGAAGGAAGGAAGGAAGGAAGGAAAGAAGGAAGGGGAAAGAGAAGGGGAAAGGGAAGGGGAAAGGGAAAGGGAAGGGAAAAGGGAAGAAAAGGAAAAGGAAAAGAGGAGAGAAGAAAAAAGGTGAAATGGAGAAGGGAAAAGAAGAAGGGAAGAGAAGGGAAGAGAAGGGAAGGGTGGGTCCCTGGCACCGGGTCCTCCCCAGTCCCTCCCAGTGGGTACTGGGAGTGCCAGGAGCCAGCTCAGAGGGATTCACCCCTGGGCAGTGCTGGGCATAGGGAGGGCACCCCGGTGGGTTCCTGAATGGTCCCATAAAGGCTCCCAGTTATGGGTCAGTGTCTGCCCCCCAGCACCTCCCAGTACAGCCCCGCAGTCACCAGTATGGCCCAGTGCCCACCAGTGTAGCCCGGGTGACCCCCGGCACGGGCTAATGCCCCCCAGTACTGAGCCACAACAGCCCAGAGCCTCCCAGTTCAGCCCAGCAGCCTCCCAGTGAGGAGCCAGGACAGCCCAGTGCTTCCCAGTGCATCCCGGTGCTTCCCGATGCTCCTCAGTGCTTCACAATCCAGACCAGCTGTTCCCAACCCACCCCAGGGCTTCCAAATTCATCCCAGGGCTTCCAAATTCATCCCAGTGCTTCCTAACACCTCTCATAGCTCCCAAACCCATCCCAATGCTTCCCAATCCATCCCAGCTCTTCCCAATGCATCCCAGCACTTCCCAATCCATCCCAATCCACCCCAGTGCGTCCTAACGGCTCCCAGCGCTCCCCAATCCATCCCAGCTCTTCCCAATCCATCCCAACGCTTCCCAATACATCCCAGCACTTCCCAATCCATCCCAATCGACCCCAGTGCTTCCCAACGGCTCCCAGCGTCCCCCAATCCATCCCAGCTCTTCCCAATCCATCCCAGCGCTTCCAGATCCATCCCAGCTCTTCCCAATCCATCCCAACGCTTCCAAATTCATCCCAGTGCTTCCTAACGCCTCACATCGCTCCCAAATCCATCCCAGTTCTTCCCAATCCACCCCAGCTCTTCCCAATCCATTCTATTCCACGACCAGTGGAGCGGAACCTATTTTCTCTCACAATGCAATTAACAGCACCAACATTTACAAAATATGATTACAAGCACTTTGGTTAAGTAGAGGAAAGTATATTAGATAGCAGCGAGGGGTTGATCTTAATGTGCATTTTTTCGAGAGACTTGCATTTTCTTTGTGCAAATAAAGAGGCCCTAAATTCTCCATAGGCACTAAAATCAATGCAGTGGAACCATGATAACAAACACAGGCTCTACTTTTTGCTACATCCCCCAATTAATTAAGCCTTTCACGGGCATGTAATTAGGAACATTAGCAAGTCATAAAATTGCCGTGAGTCTCTAAATTATGTGCTGGCCCTCAGCAATTTGTTTTTAATTCCTTTTGAAGACAATGGCACTGCGGGGTCCCATAGATCTTCATAGCAGCCTACTGTTTACTTCTTTATGGCTCTATGAAGATCTAACTGTTTTCTACTGCTCCCAGATGCACCCACACTATTTTCTTGTGCGGTTTCATTACCTGAGTTAGATTTAAAGGGAAACGGCAGCGACGTGGCCCGCGACCGCCCCACCGGAGCCGGGAGCGGAGCCGGGATGCTCGCCTGGAGCGCAGGATGCTCATCAGCCACCACCACAATTTATGCACTCGGATGTAGGCTTGCGCAGAGCCAGGGAGAGAGAGAAATAAATAAATAAAGGGCCGGGGAAAGGTTTATTTCCCTGTTATTGTGATTTACTCCTCCTGGATGAGAGCGTCTCTTTCCGAGCCGGGGCGCAGACAAACGTTTGTACGCTCGCAGGGTCAAGAACAGCAGAAAGAAGTGAAGAGTGGAAGCAAATTGGTTTTCTCTGCCAAAATATCCTGGGTCGTTTACAGCTGAAGGGTCGTCACGATAATACCTGGACACGTGTTCTAATAGCGGGGTTGTATCCTGATGGATACATGTAGGCAGCTGGCTGTATTTTAATGGATTTGGGGGTTTAATGCATCGCCTTTCGTGCGGCAGAAGGAGATGCTGAGCTGCCCAGCAGCTTGTGGCTGTCACTCGTGCCCAGTTCTGGGCCTATCCCCGTGTTACCACTCAGCATCTCAGTATTCACTGTGCGGGTGTTGCTTTCCAGCTGTGGCTCACCGCGCTTCCTTGTTCCCTGAGCACTGGGGATCTGACTCAATGAATGCGGTTGAATTACAAACCAGGTTTAGTGATAACAATAAGCAGAGGCTGTAATAGAAAAGGTGGATTCTGCCTTGTCTCCTAGGCCAGCACAGGGGAGGGATGCAGGGTGCAGTGTGATGCACTGCTCCGTCACACAGCTAGGTTACATGGCAGACAACATCTGATGCATTTAATAGCAGCCAGAACTAAAAGCTGGCTTTGGTGGACTGCACAGCTCAAAACTGCAGCACAAGAACAGGCCAGAGAGCATCTCCGTTGACCATTTCCACCCCAGGGCTCCCAGCTGCATCTTGCACTTCCTCTCTTCAGGCATCCAGGCTCTCCCCTTTCGTTCATGCGGTAACAAAACCTCTCTTGCTAATGTCTTTCTTAATGCAAAGTCGAGGACGTGTTATTGCTGGACCAGGGGACGTGTCAAAAAGCAGCAACCCAGAAGGAAAACCATCCCAGAATACTTAACTACAGCTCTTACTGCCTGATTAAGCTTTGTTTTGGGGCTGGAAGAAATATCAAGGCGAGCATATCATAACACTGTGCCTCTTGGTGTAAAGCACCAGCCACTGGTCAGAGGATGTACGCATGGGTTTATCAGTTGACAGCAAGAGAGAAAAAAGGGGGGAGCATTTGCAGTGTGGTGCACCAGGATAGATAGGAGCAAGGTGATGCTTAAAGGATGCCTGAGCTGCAGAAAGAGGGTAGCTCAGTAGCTGCCCTTTTAACATCCATTTGAATTGCTGTGGAATACTGATTGCCACGTCCTGCTGGGGCAAAGAGAGCCAAGCTCTTCCCAAAGCCAAGCCAGGTCTGGAGGAGTGGGACCATCAAACAGTGGCCACATGCTCCATAGGTGGGTTGGGGTTTGTTTCTGATCCACTGGCTTGTGAGCTGCGCTGTGCCATGTGCTAACATTTCAGTTTCCAAGATGAAGTGTTTCCTGTGGCCCTGGGGATGTGTGGTTTCCTGAGTTTACTCTGCAAAGAGGGCAGGTGGTGTGCATGAAGGGCCAGTGAACAAAATACCCCAAAAGCCAGGCTGAGGGACCAGTCTTACAGCCATGACACAGGTTTTCAGGTGAGGCTGGCTCCTGGCTTTATGCCTGTGCCTTGTATGCCTGTGCCCTTGGTGTGAAACCCCAGATACAGGGGAGCGATGCAATGCCCTGCTCGGCTGCCCCGGCCTACATCCACAGTGCACCCCATCCTCCTCCCAGCAGCAGCAGCACTGTCCCCTGTGCTGGCCTGGTTGTGCTGCATGGCCCGGGAGGAGCAGGGCTGTGCTCGATGCACGTCTGCTTTGCTTTATCTGCCCTCGTTTCCATCAGGGAGATGGTATCAGTGGCGAGGGACCTGCCTGTGCTCTGCCTAGCGGGGCACAGGGCAGATACCATCTCTGCTCAGTGATATACTGCTGTGACACCGCAGATGTATCGGAGCCTGCTGGGAGGGAGAGGTCTGTGCTTTTGTTAGGAAAAGCCTGGCTGGCCAAGAAGCACGTGCAGAGCTCCGGCTGCAGCCCTGTGCTGGAGATACATGGGAGGGATGTGCTTTTAAACCAAGTTTTTTGTCTTATTGTGAGCATGGGTCTCCTTTTAATAAGTATGAGCAACGCAACTGCTAGTTTTCATGGTTGTCTGTAATGTTGACAGTGTTTATAAGGTGTTGATGCCCCCCCACACACCCAAGTCAGTGAATGCCCAGGGCACAGGCAGCCTCTGCTCCTGCTGTTGGAAAAGTTCATGGGGATGTGCTGGCACATATGGGCTCCTGTTGTACCCATGGGGAGAGGGTGTCTGGCTGCAGAGGGCAGGGGCTTTCACCTCTGAGCAAGGGCCATGGAACTGTCTCTAGTGATCAGAGTGAGTCCCCAACCCTTGGGAACAGGAAGAGGCAGAACTTCCCTCAGAACCTGGTGCCTAATGGAGCCTCTGCATTAGCCAGAGAGGGGCTCGGGCACCTTCATACGGGTGTTCAGCAGGGCATCCCCTGCTAGGGCTTTGCTCCCACCTCGGGGCCCATCGGCTCTGCTGTCACCAGCACAGAGCTGTTCATCACCATCACCTCCCCATGCCCTGGCCCAGGGCCCCTGCACAGCATTCATCTGCGTGCACAGCAGAGCAGGAACAAAGGCACACAGGATTCTGCCTTGTCTCTGCAAGGCCAGAGACTGGAGTCGAGTTTGCCTTATTTCATGGACGCAATCCCCCAGGATAGAGGGAATGGTTATTAAAAAGCCCAGAGAGCAGTGTCTAACCTTGAGTAAGTGTTTTCTTGTTGTCATCCAAAGATCTAAAGAAAATCCTGAAGAGAATACATGGTGAAGACATATATTATAGTTGGAGCTTTTTATCTCACACATGTGACTTTGCCTATCATGAACTGTACGTTTTTATTCTCACTAGTGGGACAAAACTATATCCCACTGCAGCATATATCAAGAGGAAGAACACTGTACCTTCTTTGCATTAATATAAATAGCTGTTTAGGACCGATTCCTTGGCCAGATACTACCATCTTACCTGTCCTTTATCTAAGATATTTGGCATGTAGCTCAAGTTTGGTTTATTTAGAGTCAGGATGCAGCAGCTTTTACATATTAAAGGTGCATTTTAAAAGAGCATTTTCTATTCTAATTTGGGAGGAATGGAGCTCTTTAGGGCATTCAGGGAACGATGTCCATCTGATTTACATTTCCCTTGTTGGAGCAGAGCTGCGGACGCATATTAGAATGTAAATAATAGTGATGGATACATGTATCTTTAAAAGATCCATTTTCCCTCCAGCGTATCAACCGAACCACACAGCTTGGTGTCATCGGCAGACTTGCTGAGGGTGCACTCAATCCCACTGTCCATGTCACCAACAAAGATGTTGAACAAGACCGGTCCCAACACCCATCCCTGAGGGACACCACTCGTTACTGGTCTCCAGCTGGACATCGAGCCATTGACCACAACTCTTTGCGTGCGGCCGTCCAGCCAGTTCTTTATCCACTGAGTGGTCCACCCATCAAATTGATGTCTCTCCAATTTAGAGACAAGGATGTTGTGTGGGACAGTGTCGAAAGCTTTGCAAAAGTCCAGGTAGTTGACGTCAACTGCTCTACCCCTATCCATCAGTCCCGTGGGCCCATCATAGAAGGCCACCAAATTGGTCAAGCAGGATTCACCCTTAGTGAAGCCACGCTAGCTGTAACCAACCACCTTGTTGTTTTTCATGTGCCTTAGCATGCCTTCCAGGAGAATGCTCCAAGATTTTGCTAGGCACAGAGGTGAGACTGACTGGTTTGTAATTCCCTGGGTCATCCATTTTCCCCTTCTTAAAAATGGGCGTTATATTTTCCTTTTTCCAGTCATCGGGAACTTCACCTGTCTGCCATGGTTTTCCAAATATGATGGACAGTGGCTTATTATGCACATAAGTCATTCAACCGACTTGAAAAGACCTTTTGAAGTACACTTCTTGTGCAGATTTAGGACCTAAATCTGGCAACTACTTCTCCTACCTTAGGGTACCTGAACCTCCATGATCCTTCAGGCAGCTCTCTGAAATACTAGCATCAAGGCCAAAAGGCTCCCTTTAAACGCTGACACATTTATAAGGGCCCAATGTAAGAAGCCAAAGTCTGAAGGGTTTGAAACCTCCCTGAACACCCTGGAAGTTTTCCTGCCCTTCCTCCTCCCCCCCACCCTTGCTCCAGTGTTCAGATTTTCCCAGAACAGTCTCCCTGTCCAATTTTCCAAGCAGGACTTTCCAGTCTCTGTCAGAAGAGAGCTGGGGTTTTCCCCGTTCACTCCTTTCTGCAGTTTTATCCCTTTACAGCAGCCACAAGCTATGGCACCAGGCTCCATTGCCTCTCCAGCAGTGGGAGTGCAGCCTCCTTCCTGCCCACCACCAGGCCCACAGGCTTCTCTGCTCTGAAGGAAGAGGCCTACACCCTTTTAATTTAAATGCTTTTCCTATTCCCAGTTTTAGCTAGTTCAGAATCGTTTTTCTCCCCACCTGTCAAGGGAAGCTCTCCATCTCTCCAGCTGAAAGCAAAACAAGAGCAAATGTGTGCAAAGTGTTGCAAGAAAGAGCCTTAAAACGCAAGTATTTTTAACACACAATCACCCAGTGAAGGGCACACAGCTGCAATTACAGTGTGACACTTAACCCGGTTAATTATTAGCCCTGGATTACAGTAGCTTGAAGGAGGGAGTTTCCCAAGGCTCTGCAGCAGATATCTGTAAGCATTGCTGCTCTGCTTCAGCAACTCTCCTTGTTTGCACTGGGGAGTGCCCAGAGGTCAAGCGAGACAAAGTCCCTTGGAGGAGGACTGACCGGTGGTAAAGGAGAGCCCGTGGTGTTCCCTCATGCAGCATGGGAGAACTGTGTGGTGGTTCTCTGCATGGGAAAAGGACCCAGTCAAAGCTCTGCATGTGTGCTAAGGACTGTCAGTCAGTAAGAGTGGCTGCCCAACCTGTGCAGCACACAGAGATGAAACCACCCTCTTCTTTCAGATTTCCTTAAGTGGATGGGTTTCCATTCCAGAGTGCACCAAGACTGATATTTCTGGATTTCACCTAAAAACTCAGATCCAACTTCTGGCAGCAGCGTCTCCGAGTCATTTTGTCCCAGCAAGCAAACAAGCAAGCCCTCCCCCAAGCTGCACGGAGACTCCTTATCCCAGGCTGTGCCAAGCAGGGGGATTCACACTATCCATTCACCCCAAGCACACTTGACCTCCACCTCCTTTCAAACAGCCTATGAAGTTTCCTGAGCTGTAGTAAAACATCTAACATCATCTGTCTGTCCATCCACCCCAGACTCTCTATGCTCCCATCTTTGCGGCCCTGACCCCCAGCAGCCACAGGCTTATATGCATGGTGCCAAGCACCTAGACTACCCCACTGAGGTGAAGGAAAGCTCACAGACTGTCATGTCTCCTGCCTTGACAATCATTCTCACAGGACAAAGCTCAAACCTGTGGAAACTGAACTGATTAGGTGGAAATGGGGTTAACTGGCAGTGGTGTGGGAGGCTGGTAGGCTTTGCCTGCAGTCAGTTTAAACAAGCGATCCAACAGCACAGGGGCGTGCTCAGTAAGTGTGAAATGGCCAGAAGGCAGAGGGGAAAATATCAGCAGTGCCACCGGGGTGTGAAAGCTAGGTGAGGTACTACTGGCAGCAGACATAGCTCAGCAGCTCCCCCAGCAATGCTTAAGCTTAATGCCCCACAGCATCCTCCCCTCTGGCTCTGCCCCAGGGAAAGGGATGTGAGCAGGTCCAGGAAAGGCCAGGACTTTTGTCTAGGACTGCCTTCTGCCAGTTTCCCTTCTCCACACAGCTGACTCCCAGTGTGATCCTATCACTCACTTCCCTCTGCAAGCCCCTTTTGCATCTGAGGGACTTGTGGAGTAAGGAACTGATAAATCTTCATTTTCTGTTTCAGAGAAGTCTGGGCAAAGTAAGAAAGGGAAACCATGCAGGTTACTTGGCAGTTAGCTTCCTTCCATCAGCAGTTCCAGGCACATGGTGGCATGATAAAGCCTTCCTAGGCATGGTGTTCTGGGAAGCCTCTTCCTAAAAACAGCCATGCTGAGGGGCAGAAGACAAGAGGACCAAGCTGCATCCATGCAGTGCATAAAATTAGAGAAGAGCATCTCAGTAGAGCATGTGGCAACTCTGTGCCACAAGTAAGACCAGACTTTTCTCACAAAGACTTGCGTGTGCAGAAGGTGTGACCACAGCATCCCTAGAACGAGTGCCAGTATCTCCAAATTTTCTGCTTCGAATTTGAGGACAAGTGGGATAGTTCAAAATAACCAATTGCTTCCATTTTGCAAAGGAAATGTTTTGCTCTCCTTTGTTTCAGCTACAAACAATGTGTTGTTTAAAAAGAATAGTATGACAAAAATCACACTGAGGACTTCCCAGCTGAAAGAGATCACTTCTGTAGACTCAGAAAACAAGAATTTATTTTGTTTTTCCTTACTCACTGGAAACTTCAGGTGTTTGTTTCCTCGCTCACCAGAAAAAAAATCTAGTCCTAAGCTTTTGTGGTTGTGACATAGCAGAATTTCCTCCCCCAGTCTTCTCCTGAGTCATGTGAACTGGGCATACCTTCAACCCGGGGCTTACCATGTCATCTCTGAAAAGCCGACCCCCAAATTTGCATGCAATTTCCATCTATATAATAGCTATTAAACTCCTCATGCTTGTGTAGGGGCACATCTTCACTTAGCCTTACAGCTAGCAGCCTTCCATCAGGTCTGCTTAGCTGCCTCTCGTCATCCCAGCATCTACCCTCCTCACATGCATATATCCTGTCCCCTCTACCCATTGACTCTGTCTTTTGGCTGCTCTAAATACACCATGTAAACTCAGCTTGCAGGAGGTGATATTTTCAAAATTGATCTTGAGAGCATTCTTGTGCTGAAAGTTTTGGGGCTGCAAATCAATCCATGGCAAACGTATGGCTTCTGGTGAGGCACTGGAACAGGTTGTCCAAGGACACTGTGAATGCTTCATCCCTGGCAGTGTTCAAGGCTAGGTTGGATGGAGCCTTGGGTGACATGGTTTAATGTGTGTGTGGTGTCCTTGCCCATGGCAGGGGGGTTGGAATTTGATGATCTTAAGGTCCTTTCCAACCCTAACTATTCTATGATTCTGACACCAATCAGTGTCCTGCTGCTGAAGATTTGCCCATGACCTAGACCATGTCTGGAGACTGATTCAACCCAAGGCGTGAAGCCAATGCACATGACCCAGGGAGTGTTAGGTGTTTCCCAAGCAATAAAGCAAACGTAGCTTGGTGTGTCCTCTTCCTGAAGGCAAGTCCCTTGCATTGTAAGCGCATTCGTCATGAAACACCACTGCACATGGCTTCTCAACATCATCATAGGAAAAATGTTATCTCTGCAGCCATTCCACTTCACTGAGTTTACAGCTGGGCCCTTGAATGCTGTCAATAAAACTGCATGTTTGTTATAAGAATAGGATGAGGACAGCTCTGGATGGCCTTATTAATAATTTTGCTTAATAGCACATGAAATACCTTAATCTTCAATTGCCAGAGCATCTGAGTCCTGTCTCTGTGTATAGCAAAGAAATCCTTTGGGAGCAGCTTCATTTTAGGTGGTGGCAAGCCTCTCACCATGCTGTGCTGATGAAGATGCTCTTCTGTGCAGAGGGCTGACACAACACAAGTGATCTTGTCCTTCAGTGCCCCTTCCCACAGGTTTGCCTGCTGGCACTGCAGGGAAAGAGACAGCTTTTGTTCTAGGCTGGATATCACCCTGTCCCAGCACAGAGGTGAGGAGGGTGCAGTACTGCTGGGCCCCACCTCAAAAGGGGATTTTAAGAGTGAACCAAAATGTGAGAGTGCCCTCATGGTAGAGTAGACTTTTCTATCATGTTTCATCATCGCTTAGCCTGAAAAGCAGTGCTGTGACACACGCAAAGTGGTTACTGTTTGCTCCTGGTGGCAGCCCAACCCTGCCCAGAGCTAACCATTGCGTGCAAGTGCTCCTGGTGCCAGAGCCTGTGGTTGGAGCAGGACGTGTCCCCGGCCCTGCAGCACTCTGGTGCCTGGCACCCCAAGCCCTATCCAGTTATCTGTCAGGGACCTGCTTCAGCAAACCACAGGAGGAAGTCAAAAACAAGATGTGTGAGATCAGTGAAGTATGCAGAGCACAGTCCCACTTAACCTCATCAATTTGTCGGTGTGTGGGAATCCAGAGTTCAGGGCATAAATCACCAACAGCGGATGTAAACAGTCATTACAATGAGAAGAAAGCAAGCTTCAAAATGAGGGTAAACACTGCAAATGTCACCCTTTAAAGGGTTAAAGCAGAGAGGCACCATGCAACTTCAACCTGCTCACCATCTCTGAACTGAGCCTCCAGGAGCTCTTCGGAAAG
Organism: Micropsitta finschii; assembly: GCA_034783455.1. Classification (NCBI taxonomy): domain Eukaryota; kingdom Metazoa; phylum Chordata; class Aves; order Psittaciformes; family Psittacidae; genus Micropsitta; species Micropsitta finschii. The sequence goes on from JAVHNF010065674.1 coordinate 10,138, forward strand.
GAAAGAGCAAGCTGGTGCAGAGTGACTGAGCTACTTTGCATGGGATTTCATTTTACCTTTTCTAATGAAGCACTGGTGAGAAAAAGAGGCAGTGATGGTAAATGCAAATATCTGCAAGACATCAAGGCCTCAGCAGGGAACCTGAGCAACTCTGCAGTTCCTGAGCACAAGGATAAGGGAGCTCTGTGGTTTGAACTTATGACCGACATGGATCTTGCTGCAATGACTGACTGCTTTCCTGGATGGGAAATAAGTCCCTTTATCCCATCAACGTCAGTTAGAGTTTTTTTGGCTCCTAGTCAGATTTGGTTGAAATATGTACAGAAGATCTGCTCTTAACAGTGAGAGCTAACACGTACGGCTGCTTTTGGCATTACAAGAAATGTAGAAGAAAGAGGAAATTATTTGAACTGTGTGCATGCAGCATGAGCTGCATTAAGCTGCAGATAGGATGATTCTTCTCTGATGGAGTGCAGCAGCTGCACTGGTGTCTCTCTCCTGCTGACAGATACATTATTTCTTGCACAGCTGTAATGATATACCTAGTGAACTTGCAACTGCATAAACACAGAGCATCTCCCGTTTGCTAACTGGTAACCTGCTGGGCCCTCTGTCCCTGCACAGCACCACACAGATCTCATCTGTAATGTCAGATACGCTGCTGGCAGGGTCTGAGAGTCCCCAGGAGGGGCCTCTGTGAGAGCTGTGTGCTCCCAGCATCTGCCAGCTGAGGCTGCAGATGTCCCAGGAGAAAACTTCTGTGTGAGAAGCCAGGCTGGTCAATACCAAAGGAATAAGAGAGAGGGAAGGAAATGTTTTTGCTAGAAAACAGCCAGCAAATTAATTTAGGAATTGCAACAACAGCGGTGAGCCTGGCCAAAAATACTTGTAGTACAAATGCTCTAAGTCCCCAATGGGGAAAACTGAGGTACAGATAGTAAGTGGCTTATGCTGCAGCACAGGAGGGCTCAGCCTGCTCCTTAACAGCACCTAGGACAACAAGAAAGTTAAACATCACCTCCCCTTTAAAGCACCTTCTGGTAACAGCAGTGGCATGGCCAGGCAAAGGCTGGTACCAGCTCCATCTCTCCTGCTCACCGTGTGTGTGACTGGGGCAAAGCCCAGACAGCCCATGTGGCTCTGCTGCTCCTCACCCAGGCAGGCTTCACAGGCACCTTAGGGTGCTGCAAACCAGTAGACACAAAATGTTGCCGTAGGCCATGGAGTCACAGCCCATGCCAGCCTTGTGGCCCACAGCATTCCTGCCCCAGCTCTGTTTTCTAAGCTCCCTAGGGCAGGGGCTACTTTTAAATAGGTGTTTGCAAAGCTGCCTCCAGTCCCCTCCTCTGTGGAGCCACAAGGTATATGAACCGGTAAAACCAGCACCTACAGTGTTAAAGTAGTTGGTGCTTCCAGCTGCATATGTACTCACTTTGATGTCTGTCAGGTCAGCCAAGATTTGGGCTGTCACCTGTGCACCAGGCCTCCCTCGGATTCTTTAGACTCTACTAAATGAGCAGACTTCTGCCAGTGATATGCAGTAAGACAAGGTAAAATGCTGTGGACTCACGTAAGCAGAGCTACTTGGAAATTCAGGAGGATTTCTTGCTGGGTGGGGGCCATGCCACTGAGCAGGTTTCACCTTTGCTCAGCCCTGCTGGCAGAGGCACTCTATGCAAATGCTGTTCTCTGCACTTTCAAAAGGTTTGAGCTCTTCATAAAGAAATCTATAGGATCAGATTTTCCTACGGCCCCTCAAGTTATCTTATTAATCACCGGGACCATTCTCAAATATCTTTCAACACTGAGAAATTCCACTTAATCACAGCCTACCCTGCTACCACCTTCTCAGCATCAGATGGAGAAAGAAATGATGCAGTGAGGACCTTAGTCACACTGACACTGCTTCAGGGCTGAGCTGGGGAATGGTACATGAATCATCTTTGCCTTTTATTTCTTTTAAGGGAAACAGAGAAGACAACTGCTGAGAGTAAAACGTATGAAGCAGTGACAGCTCTTCCTGTTTCCTTCCCATCTCAGGTGCTGCATGCTCCTTCCCTGCACTTTAGCTGTATCTAATGAAAAAGCCCTTCTCTCTTTCAAGCTGCTCCTTGGAGATTTGGTTACCACACCTCAGCAAGTGCAGAGCCACACAGTGCTGTTTTCTGGCACACTGCTGTTGTCTAGCACACTGATTTGCAGGATATTTCCCAAGCCTTTTCCTCCTTCCAGAGGACTTTTCTGTCTGTACGGAAGGACAACAGGATGTGATGCTGGGAGGTAAAAGATCAGCTCCTTGGAAAGGCATAAGACATCACTTGTACATGCCTCCCTGCTCACTGGAGTCCACAGAGCACATCCAGTGCCCAGGACAGGGGGCAAGGAGCTGCCTACACAAGCAAAGGTGACTGCCAAGGCCAGAGGTGCACCTCCAGTATCAGGCTGGCCAGTACAGCAGGGAGAAGGAAATGAATCAGGATCAGAGGTCATGGCAGAGCTGTGCTGTGGAAAGAGCACTCTGTGGCCTCTTCTTTTGTCCCCCCGATCTGAGGCATGCAGAAAGCAGCACACCCCAGAATAGCTTAGGGCTCTGCAGACTGTCCCTTTCCTGCAGCAGGACAGCCCAGCAAGGCTTGCTCCAAAGCACTGTAATACTGCAGCAGAAACCCTCTCTGCATAGAAGAAGAGGGCAGGAGGAAAACAGCTGGAATATTTTGCCTCCTTTCTTTTCCACTGGAAAATGTGTAACCACAAATCCCCACGGGTTGGAGAGGAGTAGGTATCTTGCTAGAAGAATCCAGACAGGCTTTGAGCAAGGCTTAAGTAACACTCAGCTGAAGAGCCAGGAGCTGAACTCCACACTAACCCTCCTTCCATCCCTTCAGCCTGCTCCTGTGCAACTACATGCTATGATCTTCTGGGGCAGGCAGTGCAGTGCCTCAGCCATGGCTGCCTGCCAAAGGGAGCTGCCGACCTTGCCTCTGCGCTGGCAGCCAGGCGTGCTGCAGGGCCTGCCTCTGCAGGCTGTCCCACAGGGAACGGGACTGGACCCGGGCATGGCAGCAGGCTGGAAAAAGCATGCAACTCACTGCAAGCTGGGTTATAGGTTCCAGTGCGCTGCTAAGGAGAAATCCCAGTAAGCTGCTTGGGTAGGCAGGGGTTGACCTATTTCTGTTTGGGGTTTCCTGGCCTAAAATAAAGGCGCCTGTGCTGAGCTTACCCATGCCTGTGGTAAGCTTGGCAGTCAGCGTACGAGGGATCTCCAGCAGAGGAGGGAACAGCCTGTGCAGTGTGGCCAGGACACTTCAGCTGCACTAGTGTAATCTGGAGTCCAGGGTTGCCAAGCACACTCAGGTGACCGGTCACAGCTGCTGTTTTGCTGGGGTTGCTCAGTGTCAGCTGCCAAAGTCCTCAGCTTCAGCACAAACGCTTCCAAGGCAGAGCACAGGGAGGCTGCAGATACTGATCTGCGATCAGTGCATCCCCTCCAGGGAGAAGGACAGAGAATTCCTCCCCTGCAGACCTCTCCTCAACGATGGAGCTATGCACTGCAATGTTGTCCTCTTCCATATGTCCCACAAATGTGCTGGCAGGCTGTAAGCATTCCTGGCTGGTCTGAGCCATGGTTTGGACAGAAATCTAACACCAATTCAGCAGCTAGGGCTGTGCATGGAGTAGCTCGTCATTAATCATGGTACAGCTTGCTTTTCTGTTGCCACCAGCTTGCAGCATCCAAAATCAAATGACATGTAAACCTGGGAATCCCCCAACCCCTAAACCTTTCTATGACCAAATAAAAGCACCTCTGTAAACCACTGGCTATCAATCAGTCCCGTTCCAGCTGTAGGCAGGATGCCATTAGTCAAAGAGCCACGTCTTAATGCCGGTGCTTGGATCCAGGCTCCCACCAGGCTGCAGAGCTACCTACAAGGAGACACAGCTTTCAGGATTTGCTTTTGCACCTTCAATACCAGTGCTCTCCCACTTTCTCTGGGCCCATTACCACCCTACAGCTGCCAGCCTGGAGTGCCCAGTCCTGTCTTCTGATAGAAGCTCCAATGCAGAGTAGGTTTCTCAGCTCCCTGCACTCTTGTGTTTTGTTTGCTTAGATTTAGCAGCTTGAAGGGGATAAACAAGTCTGTTCCTAGAAGCTTTGCTGCGGGAGCTGGCAACCTCTGTTAGCAACCAGAGCCAGCTCTGCAGGAAGGTGGTGCCAGGAGTTACATGAACAGGGGAGTCCCCGGCAGGCTGTTTTGCAACACCCTCAGCATCAGGACATGGTGACACATGGTCGCTCTTCCCCATTGGCCCCAGCACGTCTCTCTGGCAGGTGCTGCAGTAGCTCCATGCTCTTGCATGAGCACAGTGTGAGAATCAAAGCTGTGCTCGGGGCAATCTGAGCTCATGTTTTCTTATATATACACTGCAAAACAGAGGCCTCGTCCTTGGAGTTGAGCAAATCCATAATTTATGC
>JAVHNF010065676.1:0-12650 GCA_034783455.1 Micropsitta finschii
TCTTACTGAACAAAAAAAAAAAAAAACAGAAGTCTATAATAAAGAAAGTCTGCATTCCTCATACTTAGAGAAACTGCAATGATCTGTAATCTCTAATAAACAGACTGTGTGTCTCTTACTCTGAACTATAAAGATACTAGCTGAAAGTTTAAAGCTTTTCAGCATTACATTAACACCTTTCTACTAAATCAGAGTGTGCTTTTCTATGGGCTACAGCAAGAAATTGTGATAATTTTGTTAGTGTACTAGCATGGTTTTAGACTATCACATAGATAAATTTAGACAGTAGGGAAATTGTAATTTGTGATAAAACTTTAAAGCACAGACTTTCTTTCTGTGTAACATGATGTTCACAAGAAAAGCATCTTTTAACAGACAGCCCTTTTTTTGTTTTTCTAATTTTGTAATTTTTTCTAAACTTGTCAAAAATCAGGACTTACAAGGAAGCTCTGGTGTTATATTTATATGAGATAGCAGGCTTCCCACTACATGTGACATAATTATTACTTGTACAATCAAGTTTTGTGTATTATCCATCTTGAGGAGCAATTAGGTTCAGACTGGCTTGCTGAAGCCTGAATCTTAGGTCAGTCAGCCATAAAGTCCCCACTCTTACTATAAAGAATTAATGGCTATAACATGAACATTTAAGAGGATCTGGCTACTGCTCATATAGCTACAGGCTTAGAATGTTACAGCAAAGGGACTTATGAAAAGTCACGTAGCAGTTTATGGTAGGATCTGATGCAGAACTATGGTCTCTTTAATTCTCTGTAAGTCCTGTCTAAGGAGCTTGCATAACAGGAAATAAGTTGTTTCTGACAGGAGAACAGGCGCTATGTAAGTTGTTTACTTTTTTTTCTGCTAGCATAAATAACTTGGAGCTTAAGAACCTGAAAACTGTTTTAAACATCCATTTACACCAGCTGAAAACAAGATACATCATCTGTGAAATCAGATGTAAAATATGCTATGAGCTCTGGAGCACTTTTATCTCAAAAGGCATGATAGAAGAGCAAACCAAAACCATTGCTATTCTACTAGATAACAATGTTAATACATAAAATATAAAAAATCATTCATTCTTATTGTAATGTATCAGAAAAGTGCACTGAAAGAAAAATGTCATCCCATTAGGTCTTCGTGGAAATTATTTCTAACTACTGGTCTCAGCTGTAACCACTTATTTTCACATGGAAAATAAAATCAAGAAAGGTACAAATCCTTGATCAGAGAGCTCCTAAACCAAGAAATTAATTCTCAGAAATAAACCCCACAACATTATTTTTGTGCTAACATTTCAAAACATAAACAGGATTATGGTTTAGGTTAAGTAATATCTGAGGGTATGGAAGTACATGAATCTACTCTGTAAACTAGATTTTGTAAACACGTCCATATTACAGTCAATAGAGTTCAATACTTCTTTGGCCCTCTTCTTAAGACAAGAGAACAGCTACTCAGCATTATTTTTTTCCTCTTCATTATTGCACAAACAATATTAACACTTCAACAGCTTCAAAAACCTATTTTTGTCTGAGACTGACAATTGCTTTCCCTTCATCCTTTTCTGAAGTTTTGTTGCAGAATCTCCAGAAACAGAAATTTTAAATAGCAACAAAAATAGTTAGCTGCTCTGTTAGTAGAATGACCAACTTCTTTTTTATTTTATGACATTTTTGTCATCTAATAATTCAAAATTACTCTATAGACATTTAACTTTCTGATTTCATGAACAGAAACTATAATTAAAGAAGCTTAAGGGACTTGTTAATGTTTATATGGTAAAATTACAACTATACTTCAAGATAACTCTGCTCCAAATACTCTCCTTCCTCTTTAAACTGAATCTTCTTCAGCTCAACAATTTGTTGAGCAAAGCTTCCTTTCACCCCATCTCATTTTAGTTTAATATAAGTTCCTCTGCATTAGAGAAAAATCAATTATATTTGGATTGGTCCTCAGACTTGAAAACCTAAAAACTTTAGTGTACAACCTGTAAATAGCTGCCTTTTCCCATTCTAGATGGTAACAACTGAAACAGCCCAGGGTTTTAAAACTGGTAGGAGGAAATTAAACAGGTAAAAGCTGTTTGTTACTCTGATGTGGTTCACTGGATAGAGGTAACTTAGATGTGTCTTTTCATAGCTAACTGATACTTAGCTAATAAATTGGGCCAGAAAACTCTCTGGGGACTAATAGGTATAGATGAAAAAGAGATACACTACTAGAACTAGTACTTCATAACTTTTCAGTGATAGGTTAAACTTAATTTTAGGGTGTACTCTACAAATCTTCATCATCATGGCTTGACTTCATGAATGAAGATTTGGGAAGGGCTTTACCCACACTTACTACAAGCGCACTGATGACTAAAATGGCCAATGTGGGATAGGCAAATCTGGTTGCAAAAGGCACAGTGAAAGGTCTCCTTGGGTGGTATAGGCAGGGCGCGATTCTTTCTACATTGTCTTTCCTCCTCAAGACTAGTTCTGTGTGAGTTCTCAAAGGAGACAATGGCATTATGGAGTGACCAATGTCCTGAACTGCCTGCATGCAGGGTTGGGTCTGCGACTTCCAGTGCACCTTATCACCTGCCGTTTCGTCCCTTGCCTGTAGCTACAGGCGAGGCACAGAGCTGGACTCACCTTTTACAGCTGAGATTTATCTGCCAGGGCCTAGTGATCTTGGACGGTGACAGCAAAGTCCTCAGGTCATAGGTTTGATTAGAGTATCCTTCTCTTAGATGGATGGCCTTACAGAGCTAAACGAGCTCCATCTGACTGGGTTTGAAGTTAGAGTTGTCCTTCTTCTAGGATGGTTGCCCAAAGGCTAGTGAGCCCATCCTGCCCATGGACACACTTTGTCTGACCTTTCAGTTGAGACCTCTCTGGCATGGGAGACCCTACCAGAGGCATATGACACTAGCATAGCTCCAACCTCACAAGGCCACGCAAGCTCTTTTTCCATGTCAAGGGGGTGTCCGTGTAAGAGTCTACAAATCTTAAGGACCTACTTAATTGCCATTGAAACATACTCCACATCATAGCAGTGAATACCGAAAATTTTAGGTTAAGCATTGAGTTTTAAAAAAATCCAGTAAGCTGGAATGCAAGCTTCTAAACGCGTCTCCTGTTAGGATTTTTTCTAAACTCAAATGCTCCAGTATGCAAGATTTTATGTCACAGTGACACATGATAGCTTGTGCCTGAGGAAATACTGGACCAGGAACTCTTCCTATGCTGTTCTTTTCTTTATCTGTAGCACAGATCCCAAATGTATTCAAAGAGAGCTTGTTCTGTTTCCATTCTAACTCTTTTCATACCGTCAGATGTTTTAGCTGAAAATTTTTGAGTTACTTGGGAGAATGTTTAGCTTAACTTGTGCAATGGGGGAGTGATTAAAGCTGAAATGTCAAGTACATTTCTACATGTAAAGTTTTTTGCTCAGTCTATATGCACTCATGTGTTTGGAAAGTTAAAGACTTTATCCTGGATGAACTTTTATCATTGCTAAAGTACAGTGATACAGTCTAGAGCAGGTTTAAAGCTCTCAATGCAGCTTTGGTTTTTTTTTTTTTTTCTGTGGCTTCGTGGTATCCTGGATATCAGTGATCTGAAACCCAGGGCTTTGTCAGGGTCCTGCTTTAGCAGTTCCAGAAATTCATTTGATTTTGTCTCCTTATGTTCTAATGGATTTTTATCTTCCAAGGGCTTAGGTACCAGCCTCTATTTAAAGATTAGGAATTGAGACACCATGAATATGAGGGGATTCTTTCTCTCTGTTATGCACCTTCACAATTTATGTTTGAAGCTTTCAAGTGCTTTCATAAGCCATGCATTCTGCCTTTACATGGTAGAGAAGAGTGGGTGTTCATGGCTCATGAGTGCAGAAAGAAGGCTAAAGCAGCCAGTGTCTGCAGCCAAGTTGGATGCCAAGCTGTGCCACAGTGACCTCCAGGCAAAGATCAGTGCAGCCAGGCCCAAGGTCCAGCCAGCAAGCCCAAGCACCAATGAGGGCGCTGTGGCAGCCACACCAGAACCACTCAGGCAGAGACAGAAGGCCCAGGAGACCCCAGTCAGCTCCAGGGTGGGCAGAGGTACCAGATGAGGCTTTTCAGGATCACTGAGGCCTGTTTGTGCACTCAAAGCTCTGACAGCTAATTTCTTCCCTTCAGTGTATTTGTTGAAGGAATAGATTGACTTGTTAAGGCAGAAAGACTGAAATTGCAGTTTGGGGACGCTGCCCTTACGTTATCAGTTAAAGCACATAAGGATCCATTTGCACAGGAGGATAAACTTAGATTAACAGATTGAAAAAGTGCCTGAGGGAATTTATACATCATGATCTGGGCAGCAAAGGAAAAAATTAGGTCTTTTACAAATATCACGCATTAAAACAATTACCTCAGTACACCTGAAAGCCAGTGTGTACTTTGAGGGCTAAAGAGGTCAGCACTAGCTGTACCAGGATGCAATAGAAATCATGTGGGTGCATCCAATTAAAGACTCACAGGCACTTGCAGAACTGAAATTCTGCAGGGACAGTGCAAACATCTAGACATGTTTTGTGTTCAATAGCTATAACCTGCAGCAATCAACTCTCATGTTCCAGACAGACCTGATGATGGCTGCAGAGGTTGATCTGACATATGCTCTCTTTTTCTGTACATGCATTTTATATTTCTCTTCTTCTCTGATGGCTGGCATGAGTAGAAAAATTGCAGGATTGTTAAAAAAAAAAGTAAAGAATATCAGACGTTCTTTTGTTCTCTGTTTCGGTTTTTGAGAACATAGTTACAGGGGTCTTGTCCTTGTTTCACATAGCAAAGAGAGAAGAAAGATGAAATCCAGCCGTGGATGAAGCTCTATTTGAACAAAGAAAAGATATTGCTTTAGGTTGCACAGTCAAAGTAGATACCAGGACCTGATATGAGGACCCCACTTATTTTTAAGCCTGGAACATAAAACTTACTTAAGGATGTTAGACATCATAGAATTATTTTCTCATTTCATATTTGCCAATGCACCTACTTTTGAGTCTCTGCTGAGGACAGTTCCTAGGTTGGGACTTATTGTAGCTCATGATAAATTACAGAGAACAAACTGATTTGACCCCCTCACTGAGAATCATCTGTTGGCAAATATATTTTGTCTATCCAGATGCCTCCTACTTCTTGCATAATGGCATAACCTGTACTGTGCAGCTCATGTGTATCGTATCTGGTGGCAAGGAGAGCTCTCCATTGTTTAACTTCCCAGGCCCCTATTCTGATTCTTTGCTCTACCAAGCATACGTGTTGGCTGTCTTGTTACTGCACTAAGCTTCTGATGGTTCTCAAAATGCATGAAGGCTAAGCACAGTCAAGCAGCTGCCTATGAACATAGGAAAGAATAGTCCACCTCAGTTCATGAGTGCTTTTGCTGTCCTTCAGGAAGTTCAGCTTGGGAGAGTTTATTCTGTGGATTTGGGTATCTTCTTTTGAAGAACAGAATCCAGAACCAGTGGCACCTGAGAGCAGAGCACAAGTGAGATGCTCTTTTGCTCTCTGCCATACCGTCCTCCTCTTGGCTGATGCTGATTATAGCACTTTCTGCTATTTTCTTCTATAGCACATCATCAGTTTCATGGCCACTTAATTTACACTCGACTGAGAATTTCATGGACAGGTCCCCTCTCTAGGTCTCATTCATTTAAAGATGCTGATTTGTGAAAAATAGCTTTTTGGAAAAGCAACAACAAAAAAGTCACTTCTTATAACACAATGTTCTTATGAGTAGGCCCTGTAGTGTTTTACAAAGGTAGACAACTTGATCGTTACATATCATGCTTCAGATGAGGAAGTGAAAGCAGAGGTATAAAGTGATAAACTCAGGGTCTTATAGCAGATAAGAGTAATCTCTGATACTCAGATTATTGCTTTATTCTTTATACAACATTTTTTTTCCCAATTTTTCAGTGTCAAAATAACTTTGGAAAAAATGGTTCTGATGTATTGTGTCTTTTATGAGCTTCTCTGTTTCCCATTCAGCTGCAGTGAGTAAAATGTTACTTCTTGCCATTGATTCAAAGTTGATGTCACTGGCAGCATTCCTTAGAATTTTGTGTAATAGTTAGAATTAATTTCACTCCTTTTTCCGTGATGTGCAATCTAAAATATCAAGTGTACCCTGTTACAGTTCTTATCATACTTTATCAAAAGTAGTTACTTTGAAAGCCCTAAGGCTTATAAGTGAGTGGAGAAATGGAAGGAATACCAAAAACCTCAGAAATGATAAAATTATGATCTTACTGAAATCTAACTACCTACAAACAGAATTGGTTGTATTACACTATCTGTTCTCAGATTTTTTTTCTTTCTTTTTAAAGGGATATATACTTATTAATTACTATATGGATCAGTTCAAAAAAGCTAGGCTTTTTGTTTTGCATAAGAGTGCACCACTTTAGAGACATTAAGGTTCCTAACTCTTGTGGAGAGATGAACATGGTGTTTCCTGATAAGTTACTTATTCCTTTCATTTGAAAGGTTTTATCTGAAAATAACAATCTTAAATTTTTATTTTGTCATTATGAGAAGTTACAGCCAGGAGAATCCCATGTCATCATAGAGGATTCTCAGCTTGCAATAGACAGCTTGGACGTTTCAGTATTTTCATGTAATTTTAGTGAGCATAAAACCCAAAGTCTTCAGAGAGACCCTTGTCTTCTTTATTTCTGCTGCCAGAAGGACATCTCTGAAATTCAGAAGGAAAGAGGGAATGAGAGAGACAAGGCTGTGCTCCTTTCTATGATGCTGAGAGATTGCAATGGCACTGTTCCGTGTGTAACAAAGGAGAGAGCATCTCAGACCAAGGCCACAGTACTTTCCAGACTTGCATAATAGAGGGAAAAATTATGTTTGTTTTGCGCTTGCCAGTGCACTATTCTCAGATGATATAAATGCATGGATTTTACCAGTTATCAGCACCCTTTACATGTTCATGGAAGCTAACGCTTAGCTATGGGATTTCCAGAAGTTGCTGAGTCAAATTAATTTGCATTGTTGCTAATGAGGAAACAGTAGTTTTCTAACAAAGAATTTTGCCCATTATGCTTCTTGAGCTCACTTGAACCTCAGAATTTAGAAGAGAAAGGACTGAAAACTTATTAGAATTTTGAAGTGGTAACTGGGTGAAACCCTGGAGATAACAGAAAGTAATTGTGCTGAGCATCTGTAATTGATAATTGCCCTCTAACCTAGCTCATCAAAAAGGTGACATATTGACATGACAGTATTTTTTGAAGATGTCTTCTCTAGAGAGCGTCTTTGCCACTTTAAAATCTTCCAGCTCTATTACTTAACAGGTGTTCATTTATTTTTCAGCTCTCACATCCCACCCGAAAACCAGCATGTACTCTATTGCAAATTTAATTCAGATTGTTCCTCCCTGAAGTTCTGTGATGGCTGTTGTAACTACAATCTTTGTATGTTCCACATGCCTATAACAGTATTTGAAAAATGTTTTTGGGACATTTGCATTCAATAGAGAATTTGAATATTTAAAATTATGAGATATTTTTCACACTGTAACCTTAGGAAAATTCTTTAGGCTGGAATTTTCTAAATAATTTTTAGTAGGAAATACACATTAAAATCATTCTAACAGCTAAAAAAAAAATAAATCTTAGCCTTGGTCTTTTCATGTCTCAGCTCCTTATTTGTTAATTTGAGGTAAAAGTTTACCTCTCAAGGGTGTTATGAGAATTAATGTACTGAAAACACTATATAGACAAGTGGATAAGTATCAGTTAGAAATGCACACATTATTTTACTCTCCCTAAGGACTAGCTTAATACTCATATTCTTTTAGAAAATACCTTTATATATATCTTTAAAACAAGGAGATTATTTTCTTCTGTAACTACACAGGTTCTTTAAAGGTGTTTTGCCTTATGAAATGCTGGGAGGTACAGGATTAAGGCAAACATAGAGCATGGCTCTTACCTATTCCTTTTCAAAGTGCTCTTTTGATCTAGTTTAGAGGAATGGTACATATGCAAAGTAATTTATTTTCCAATCCTAATATTATAATTTTGAATTCAAAAGGGACTCAATTAGTCATCATTATAGTTTAATGGCCTGAAACACTTTAGTGCGAAGGAATACTTAGAAAAGTAAACTCCTACCTCTTGTAATTTAAATCATTACATGATTTTTTCAATTGAAAAGATGATTCAGGAAAAATAGGATGTTATGTCTTAGCTAGTGATTTTATAACAGCAGTAGGTATGGAAATTAAAATTCTCATTATGCTCTTTGTAGCTTCATTTAATGACAAGAAAGTATTCCCAGAGTCTTCCTAATCTATGAAAAGGATGATGGAGGTGAAAGAGTATGCTGTCCAATATATTTTTCCCTGATTTATAAGTAAAGATACAAAAGTATCTGCGGATTTTCACTGTTGTGATGCAAAAGAGAGGAGAAGGACATGGTGAGTGTTGGTTGATGAGAAGCTAAACACGGCAGCGTGAACTTGCAGCCCAGAAAGCCAACTTGTCCTGGGCTGTATCAGAAGGAGCATGGCCAGGAGGTCAAGGGAAGGGATTCTCCTCCTCTACTCTGCTCTTGTGTCCTGGAACCCTGCAGCCAGCTTTGGGGTCCCCAACACAAGAAGGATGTAGACCTGCTCATGGAAGTCCAGAGGAGGGGAGGCCACAAAGGTGCTCTGAGGACTGGAGCACCTCTGCTATAGAGACATGCTGAGAGAGCTGGGCTTGTTCAGCCTGGAAAAGAGAAGGATCAGGAAAGACCTTATTACAGTCTCCCAATACGTAAAAGGGGCCTACAGCATGTTTGGAGATGGACTTTTTACAAGGGCCTGTGGTAACAGGACAAGGGAGAACGGATTTAAGCTGACAGAGGGCAGATTTAGATCCAAGTCCAGATCAGATTTAGATCCAAGTCCAGATCATGTTACAAAGAATTACACTTGTACCTAAAAAGACAATAAACCTTAACTATTTCTTTGGTGATATAGACAGATTATTATATTGACCGTAAATTCCTGTTGGTTCATATGAGCTTCCATGCACTTCTTGAGGTAGCTAACTTCCTGCAGCTGATATGTTCATAATCTATACAAAAGACTCTTCAGAATATTCATGTTTCAATATGTGCACAGAGCATATTTATTCAGCTACACCATTTCCATGATAATGGACTGGTAGCACTGAGTGTGCAGAACTGTGCTATTGGAAACATCCTTTAAACTACTGGTGCTAAAGAAATTTTTTTTTTTTGCCAAATAAAGAAAATCATAGCAAGGGGCACTGTAAAGATGTCATGAGTGCTGGTTTGAGTGAATGTGAATTAAAAAATGTTTTTCCCTGCACACTCATCGCTTAGAAAAAGGAATGCTCTTACATTAATATATTTCAATTAATTCTGTGCTGTTTTATCTTACATAGAAAACTAGAAGTGGTTTTTTTCTATATTTTTAGGAATCTACATGACTCTGTGATTTCAGTATTTCTGAGAACTTCATGCTCTTGCATAAATGTTTTCACGAAATCTGATCAAGATATAGAATCATTATCCCATTTCACAGGTATGGGACTGAGGTATAGAGAGAAACTGTGGCTTGTCTTCACTGAGTTCTACATGAGGCTATAGTTAATACTTGGTTTTTGATTGAACAGCCAAACCATTGTTTAGGCTCCATTTAAATAGTGTTTCCGATTAATTGTTTTGGAGTGAATTGGACTGAAAGTCAAGTGCTGCTATGAGGGATACTCAAAATTGCAGAGTCTGGAGCTCGAATAACTTATTGAACTCGTCACTGTGGGTAGCTCCAGTGCTGCTGACCAATGCAGTCACTCTTTGTCCAGCTACAGTAGTTTGAACAAACTAATGTGTCTGTTAACTATGTTTGTAGTGAAGACAAGCCATTAAGTGACATTTCCAAAGACATAAAAAAAAAGAAAAAGCAACATGGGTCTTCTGAATCTCATCTGTTTTCTGTCCAGTATCTGAACTGTGACCTTATGCATAGACATTGATGAATGATTTTGTAGTGATGCTAACAGGCAATAATTCTTGTGTTGCATATTTTTTATTAATGACTAGCATTATTGGAAAAATACCCAACAATCCCTCCCCTGCCAGTATGTAAAGGTTTCCCTTCAACAGTAAATATTATCACTGATGATGCTAATGAAGACATTAGTTTCACTGTGTTTGAAGCACTGAAACACTCCACTGTTAACTAGCCTAGTGGGGTTTATGCTAATGTAAAGTGTAATAAAGTAAAGGCCACTATCTCTTTAAGCAGAAAGAAAGGAAACTTGTTTCTACTTCCGAGGGATGCCTAGTGTGTGCTTATCTAATTGACTGTGTATTTTGTCTAGGTGTTGAGGGAAAGCTAAGAGAATGAAGGCTCTAAGTCCCCAGTGGAAGCATGATATGGCGATGCAGTGCTGGTGCTGAATTGTTCTCTCTGATGGCTCTATGGGAGTGGATAGCACTGAGTCTTCATTGCTGGGTTTTAGCTGTTGCTGCCGTTTCGGATCAGCATGCCACAAGCCCCTTCGACTGGCTCCTGTCTGATAAGGGACCCTTCCATCGCTCACAGGAATACACAGATTTTGTGGACAGAAGTCGACAGGGATTTAGCACAAGATACAAGATTTACAGGTATGAAGCAAAGGGAAAGCAAATACAGAGATACCACCCATGGAAGTTGTAAATTATCAACAAGGGTTTCCTTAAAAGAAAGTTTCAGACGTGGGAACAAATCCATAGACACAAAATTCATTGCTGAAATATATACAAGGCCATATATGCACTGTCTACTATGGAAATGCCTGCTTGTGTTTCTATTTTGTTTAAAGAACTATTGGTAATTGATTATGTTGCTTTAGAAAACATTATTTATTACCTACCTCCACTCTCCCCTTAGTGACATAAAAATGTCCTAACGTATTCAAACACCATGTTTGATTGCAGAGGGCTAACACGAAACACCTTTGATCATGCAGCAATATCCAATTAATTGCTTTCAGTGTGGCTCATCAAGACATAAGCTGAGACATTAAGAATGAAATTGTGGCTCCACAGATACTGCTGGCAAATCATGGACTTCATTGTAGAAATCTGGGCATTTCAAAAGTGTCTCAGAAGGTTTAATGTTAGTTTAATGTTAGTGTTTTCAGAAGCAGTTTTTTAACGCCTGAGGGACTAAACAGTAAGGGTGACTACGAATTTTAACAGAAGTTGCAGGTGTTTGGTCCATTACAAACCTCAGAATTAGGCTGGCCCAATTCAGACTGAGAAAAGAAAAAACAAAGGAAGACTTCAAAAGTATAGGTCTGCGTGAGAATATGTGCCTTGCTGTAGAATTGCTTTCATAATACATTTGTAACCTCTCAGTTTCTAATCTTTTGTGACAGCAGTGGTGAAATACCTTAATAATTTGCAAGAGGTATAACTCAGTAACCTTGAACAGGTTTTTCAAGGCATGGCAAATGAAAAGAAGGGGAGAAATAAGGGAGTACGGGAGACTAAGGACCAAGAAAACAAAACTGTAAGCAGAGAGACCTTTTCACTTCGTATTGTTATAGATCCCTCCTGTCAGCAAAGAGAAAAGAGTGGCAGCAGGGCAATATAGGACAGATTCTTGAGTTCTCTAATAACTCTTTAACCTATAAACTTGGACCATTTTGGTGTGAAAATGTACATGCTGATTTTATTTAAAACCATGAAACATTTTGAGCAACTTTCATACTGATTTTAAGCTTCGTCAGTGGGATCCATCTCATTAGAAGAAGGCAAGAATGATATATGCCTATATGTATATCATTTTTAGTTCAATATTCAGTGTCCTGTGACAAAACTGCTCGTCTTAGTCTGTAAAGATTTTATTTTTAAGGAACTTGCTTTATTTTCCTTTTATAAATACATGCAGTAGAGGGCACTCTGTCGCAGGTCAATTTTGCAGTGGGTTTCTTTGCCATATATAGAGAAATTAAACACATTTTGAAAATAAAGTGTGATTTGGAAATATGCTTGATGAAGAGGCTTGTCTTACAGAACAGCATTTCCCAGTATTTACTGCACTTTAAAAGCCAGCTGTCAGGACCAATAATGTAAAGCCAATAATACAGAGACTGAGGCAGCATATTTTATTCTTATTATTCTGTATTAGTCAACACTGAACCAAAATTATCTTACTAAAAACATGAAAGATGGAATTGTATTTCATTTCAGCTCTTTTAATCAGGTGTTTGAGAATTTTTTCTCCTCTCAGCCATAGTTACAGAAGCAGTGTTAAATTTTATAGATCTCTAATCATATAACTAATATTTATTTGGGTATGTACATAGGTTTCAATTTACTTTAATTTACAAAATCCTACAGAAAGTGTTTCTTGTGTTTATTTCTGTCCTTTGCCTATTCTTTTCAAGAAATGAGCCAGGAAGTCAAAAGAGGCACAAGCTACCTGAAACAAAAGGAAAGATGCATTTTTATTATTTTTTTTTACTTAGTCCTCCAAATATAAACCTAACTGCAAAGTTTCCTTCTAAAATATAGTCCTATTAGCAAGTAGTGCAGAACATGGTGACCTTGTTACGAACCTCGCACTGTAAATTTAATCCCCGTTGCTTTACTG
>JAVHNF010065677.1:6143-21205 GCA_034783455.1 Micropsitta finschii
CCCTGCTCTTGCAGGGGGGTTGGACTAGATGATCTTTTGAGGTCCCTTCCAACCCTTGGGATTCTGTGATTCTGTGGGATTCTGTGATCACTGGTAAGTGCTGCAAATGTTTTGCATTATGTTAGCATTTAATTGGTTTTGATCATTCATGTTTTCATCCCTGAGAGAATACTGAATGAACTGATGGTATTGAAGCATTATCTCAGTTTTCATTATTCTAAAGAAAACATTATGATCATATAATAGTCACAATAAATACATCCTCAAAGTTGAATCTTTTCAGTTGTAGGTTTAAACCTTTGCATTTTGATCACACTTCATAAAAACACAATTAAAAATTAACTAAACTTCATCAAAAAGAACAATATAAGAGTTGAGATGTGGTTGCTCATTTGACCTTTACATGGCTAATAAAGGATCTGACCTAAATATTCACTAATACCATCAGAAATTTGTTTCACAGTGTCAGTAAATGTTGAATCAGGCTCCAAATAGGTCATTGAGAATCTCACAATTGAAAAGCTGAGTCATTGTAAAAAGAAAACATTCAGAGTCACTTAAGTAAATAAGGAAAGGCACACACTGTGGCACTTTGCACAACATCCTTTTTTTATCTAGATACCATGGCATAATTTTTCCCAAAATGGGAAGTAAGTTGCTGTTGATCTAGAACTGTGGCAATCATTCTTTCATTCATCACATACATCCAAATAGTACCTGTATCTGACTTCAGACTGATATCAGCAAATGAAATGCTGTCTTTGGCTTCCTACCAAGAAAGAAAAAGTTACCTTGTTAAGTACCTGTGACTCCATGTGGGACTCAGCTTAGGAGCTGCATGTCTCCATCCTCTAACACAGATGAACTTTCTGGGTGAGCTACCTTCCTGCTTGCCAGAGGTCTCATGAGTTTATCAGTCCTTGTGCTATTAATGAAGCTATCAGACTAGTAGGTTTGGTACTCTACATCTCAACAAAGTACCTAAGCATTGGCATTTATTAAGAGTAAGTCCTTATGTGTCCAATGCAAGCACTGCAGGTCTCATGTTAACAGCAAGAAGAAACGCATGAAGAAGCTTGCCTGCTTTACCATAACTCCCAGTTGCAAACCAACACACCCTTAAAGTAGAAAGTCAGGCCACCGCTCTGTGCATCCTATCATCTGCTTCTCCCACCATGTAAAGTGCTAAACCTGAAATAAAGGACATGTTGTATAGGCTGTAGTTAGACATCTGTGAAGATGACTGAAAAGATTACTTATATCTATTTTAACCCACCCCAAAAAGAAATTTCTTTATCAGCTCTTTTCAAGTGAGGTGTAAATAATAGAATGCTTATGCTCACTTGATTAATGATACCTGGTTCTGGGCAAACACCCAGTAGTCCATCACCCAGAACATTTAAGGGAACCAGAAGAAACTGCTCGAAGTAGGAGAGGTCAGCAATGATCCCACATCATCTAGGATTATTTAGGATTCTGGTAGGATACCCCAAGTGAACACAGCATCATGTAGGAGCCAAACAAGTGAAGTACCTGTTTCATTGCAGTGTTAAAAGAATGACTGACCTTTGAGCAAATCCACTGGTTATTGTATGTACCAGAGCAGGCCTCAAGTAAAGACAACAACAAGTGATGCCTGGTGATGACAGCTAAAACCACAGTCCTAATATATACATCTACTGAACAGAGCCAAGCAAATCATGAGCTTGTGCCTCTGATCAAAGGCCACCAAGAAAGAGCTGCAGCATTCCTTGGCACATTCAGGAGATCCCGTGGCTATTTTTGACAACTACCATGTGGTGGTCAGCCAGTATATTCTGTAGATGGGCAGATGATCACATCTTGGTGCCAAGAAGCTTTAGGAGATTTACTCTCTTAAAGAGATCCACAGTATTCCTAAGATTTCTCCCAGGCAGTAGCATCTCAGCACAGGGTGAGCTGTGACAAAGCATCCAGTAGGTGATGGGGCACTCTAGCTCACGTCTCAAAAGATAATGCAGAGCTGATGGTGCTCTTTCAACAAATTCAGGGGACACCTCAAAGTCACCCCTACACCCAGAGGAAGGATTGTGTCAAGGTCATAAAGGTGCCTTTGTTATAGGTGAAGTCTGTTTCTGGGCATAGACACGCTGTTTTGCAGTGCAGCTCAGGTAACCAGTGCAAACACAAATCTGTTTAAATCTGAGGACTGCTTTATAGAGAGCTGAAGCCCCTTTGAGTAACACTCTTCTGTTAGCAGAAAATAAATCATGTGGATATTATGCCGACTGAGCATCCCTTTTAGCATTTTGAACACAATGTCACGTAGGAGGATGCCAGAGTAGTAAGAAAACAAAAGAAACTGCAAGCCAGGGTCTTGCAAGTCTCCAGTGGAAATGGTTTTCATGTCAAATGACCTAAGTGTCAAACATGAGTCACTGCTGCCACTTCTCCCTGCTCAGAAGAGGGAAATGTATACTCTGTGGTCAAGGCAGAGCAGGGCAGGATGATAGATTTTACTGTTTGACTCCAGTGCAAATGAGCGGTTAGGGTTTAATAAAGGCGTCTCTATCATGCATATTACATTTCAATAGCACTCCATGAAAGGCTGGAAACTGAACCTCCCAGCCAGAGTGAGTTTACCAACACTTCAGTGACAGAAAGCAATACTTTTGGAAAGTTCTCCTGAACCGCTGCCCGCATTTGGTAGCTGTGGTGACTAATATGAAGCTGTTGTTATAAAAACAGCTTTTGAACAAGAAAACTGTAGTTCTGTTTCATTTTCCTCCTTGATTTTATGCCAACGGCCAGCAATGACTAACAGTTTGGTGGAAGAAAAGTGTTATTTTTTAGACATAAAAAAAGATGAAGCATCTGCAAAAGTATGTACACATAGGTCATGTCTTCTCTTTCTGAGAGCATGGTCTTATATACAGAGGGCTGCTTAAACTAAGAGCAAAATGGGCCAATCCTCAGCCATTGCAATATTTTGAGCAAAGCTCCACCAGCTCACAAATGCCAGAAATCTGACCTATTGTCTGCCTTTTGACCCCACTTTATTGTCCATGAGATTTGCCTTCAGTTTACCAAAGCTTAGTGTACTTCAGTAACTCAGTCAACAGAGGGAGTAGAGACGGCAAACATTCCCTCCCAGAAGTTGGGTTTACTTTCTGGAGCTTCAGCGACATGAGAGGCATTGCTGATGCAAATCGTCTGGCCAGCACCACTGTCCTTTGCCATCAGGATTCCCCTCTGGTCAAGGCATCACTGCCTATTAAAAGTCAAAGTGACCTGGTTTGGTTTTGATATCAGCAGCATACATGGTTTCAATACTATCTGACTCCTTCAGCAGTATGTCTAGAATTGTTAATACTGATCCTTCCTTGCTCATCTGGACACCTTAGCAGTGTGCATGTTGATAAGGTCACACTGTATCATCCCTTACATGTGAAGCACAGGCTGGGTTATCGCTGAGATTACAGGAGGAAGTTCAGGGGCCAGGAGGGAGGATTTGCAGTGATGCCTGCAAACCGCTGTTACTTTTAGGTATGCTTGTATGTGAGCCTGCGGAACTCTGACAGTTCAGAATGCCCACCACATTTCACCTTTCACAATGAGCTTCCCAGTACTATTTTCTCATTTTTTAATAACAGTTAATTCAAACCTATTAACAGTGACTACTTCACCAGAACGCGAACCTCTCATCTGGAAGAGGCATTTGCAGGAGTGTAATGCTCTCGCTCCACAGAGATGCCAGTACAGCTCCAGAGCAGAAGGATATTTTCTGACACCAGATCACTTTCTCTAAGGGATCTCTCAGTGCTCAGTGGCACTGAAATTATTATTTTGTACTTATGACCATGTCACACTTGTTCCCACAGATCCCAGAAAGAAATGGCAGTCTTGGACTGCAACAGTGATCTCATCCCCATGAAGACAACATGGTGAAGCTTTTAATTATTACCCCATGGTTCCAAACCTCTGCACAGGCTTTTTGGTTTGTTTTGGGTTTCAAGGAAATCCTCTTTTCCTTGTGCCATACATGTTAGAACTGAGCTCAGGCACAGCTGCTGGCCTTAGAGGAAGATGAAGGAACACTGAGGAGAGTCAGCCTACTGTCCCCCAACCAGCAGAAAGTCACAGAGACCTCAGAACACAATACATACTATAAAGTCCTCTGCTGAACAAAAGCACCCTCATTGCACTCTCATTCTCTTTTAAATGAAGTTGTAAAAGTTATTTCTATAGGCACCTATTTTCTCTCTCTCATAAAATTGTATTAAAGTGTTTCCCAAACAGCTCTATCACTATTGTGCAGCCAACACCCCTGCCCCAAACGGCGCTCTTTTCGCTCCTAAGGGCCATGCCACTGAAAACAGCAATTGCTCTGCTGCCTCTCAGATTTCCTCCTCTGTCTTGTGAAAGTCAGAGCACAAAGCAAAGTTGTTGCAGAGACACTACTCTGTAATGTGTTTTCTCTTCACTCCCTAAGAAGAGACGTAACTGATACATTTTTTGTGTCCTCCAGAAAAGTTTTCCTGCCTGCTCTAAGGAGATTTACTTTTTATCTTCTTACAAAGGATTCCTAAACAAACCTCCTCTACAAATCACATGTTTTGACTTACGTCATCATGAGGAGACAACTTGCCCAAGGTTATAAGGGCTCCATGTTCATTTCTTGACCAGGTTCTTGCCACCACTCCAAGGTACGAAGTAACTGAGCCATGTGTAGGCACAAAGGCTTTGCTGAAGCACCTAGTCTACTTAGTCTACGTACTTAGTCTACTTACTTAGTGCTGCACATTTGTGAGTGTTCCTGGTATCAGACAGTAGAACTAGAGAGGCAAGAGAAGAGAAACAAGCAATTAGTCAGGGGAGAAATATGCTGCTATGGTACCGCTTGTGCCCAGGGAAGACTGCAAAAGCACAGCTGTGTCTGCAGCAATTCAGGTTCTGGGCCATCTTCTACAAAAGGAGCAATGTTTTCTTGCCAGCTTCTCATCCAGGTAATTACATTCATTTCATGAAGAGAAGCAACTTCAGTCAGCATAAAGGTACAGCCCAACTGATGGTGATCCTGCCTCTCGTGTCGAAGCTGACGATGAGTCAGGGTTGATAACCACCATGACACTTCTGGCAAATGAGAAGAATTGAGGAGAGTATCCTCTCCCTTCACACACTAGACTTTCCTCAACCCTAACCTCTTTCCACAGCCCCAGACAGCTTCATTTCATGTCTTTACACCTCCCAGTACTGCACTCTAACTGCCAGTTTTCACCTCCTAAACATTTTTGTCTATGCTAGATTTTCCCCTGGGATCACAGCTTGCACCTACCCACATCCCTGCCATAGCTCAGCACCATACTGGTTATCTGTGCTATCTCAACAGATCCTTCAGCTGTGCATCCACCACCATCACCCCCACACCAAGCTCCTCAATTGGATACTTTTTCCTCTTAAAACCACTCTTTTCCAGATCTGGTCCACACAAAGAAAACCTGCTTGTGTCACCAATTATCTCTCCCAGTTGAAGTGTTCCAAGTAGCAAATCCAAGACCTTCAGCCCTATTGATGAACCATACATATGATGACCTGAGACATTGCAAGGGGAGATGTGACTTCAAATAATTTATTTAAGACTTAGTACATTATACACAAAAGACTGCGTTAAAAATACAATGCTGACTTATGAAGCCAAACACACAAAAACACATCTAAGGAAGTAAAATGTTGCCTAAGAAATCTGTTTTGTTCTAATTGCTGGCTGGGTTTTCTTTCATCAGGGAGTAGTGAAGGGGTCTAATTGTTGCTGAAATAAGGTGAATGTGTTAGGAGACTTTGGAGTGTCAAATAGTCTTACAGTTAAGGGAAGGTACTGTGGAAACTGGATTCCTTTTGTTGGGTGTTTCGGGTTTTTTTTTGCTTCCATTTGCTTAAGTGCTGTAGGAGACTAAGAAAAGGCTTTCCAAATGTTCCCTTTGCTCCCCATTGCCTGAAACTGCCATGGCAAGTAGCTTGGGCTGATGTGAAGAAGTACTCACCCTCTGCAGCTTCCAGAAAGTCAAGAGCAGCTGTGCTTGGAATCCAGGAATTGCTGCAAAAGTCAAAACCAGCAAGAAACAAATCCAATTTGAAACACATCAGCCAAGCAACTCAGCTATTTGATTTTCAACTTTCTGATTCCCAACTCGCTACCTAGAATGCTGTGCTACACCTACACAGGACACTGCAAATATCACTGAACTTTGGGGGAGCAAATGTACTAGTCCTGAGACTGAAAAGCCCTGGGGATAGAGAGAAAGAGGCTTTTTGATAAAAAACTCCTCTTTAGAGTCAGGTTTCAACATAAAAGGGGTCTCAACTTTTCCCCTGTGCCCTACCCACTCCCTGGAATACACCTAATTGTGCAGCTTCTGTGATCTTGGAACAAACTGGGGCTAGATGCTGGGTACAAGTCTGGTACACAAATTTGTTTTCATCATCTCTCACTGTCCCATAGGATTAACTGTATTGCTGCAACAGCTCTTCTAGTACGAACGAGTGAGGAGCAGACATCGTCGCCAAAAAATTAAATCTGAGGTGGCACTACCCCCTGGCAAAGTCTTCTCTAGCCTTTTTCAGTCAGTCAGACATAGTTGTTAAAGGAATCTTGTTTGGGATGTGTCAAATACAATCTCATAAAAACCTCCTTTCTGATGGGAGTTTTGGGTTATAAAAGTTAATGCAATGCAGACAGCAGAGCTGAACAGGCTGTGTCCCAATAGGCTCTGATATAAAAACTATTTCATTATATAAAGATGCATCACAGCTTTCTCAGCAGCTGCTTGGTACAGACTGGGTTCCTACCTCACACAAGGCAAAGAAGATAGCATGGAGGGAAGGCTGCACTTCCTAGCAGAGCACCTGGCAATAAAAAGGGATATTGAACCATTTTTTTTTTATTTATTTTGCATTAGAAAATATACAGCCAAAATGAAAGCTAAAGAATAATTTCATTATTGCTCCCTCTTTGCTTAAAAAATGCTTCGAGTCAGACTGTCTGGCTAGCACATTATGAGGATACTGATGTTCAAAATATGTAAAATAAAATAAAAACCAAAGCAGGGACTTTTCTACCCGGAAACCTGGTGCGTCACTCCTTCAGCTTTGTCCCTGGGGGCAGACCATGGGAATTCCCAGTCTTGGGCCCCTGTGGCTCTCAGCCAGCCCTGCCATTGAAGCTGTGCTTTCAGCCTTGGATGTTGCTGTGCTGTAGGAGCAGAAAATGAGGCTTCAGTCTCTTAACTGGCAGGATGAGGTCAGGCCTGAGGGGGCTGTGTAAAGAGTCCTGCAGACCTCTGTCAGCACCGTGAAGAAGCATGGAACATTCTTACTTCCCAAAGAGGACATAAAAATTAGACAAACCCTGCCTAAAACAACAACCACCCAAAGACTTGTAAAGCCCCGTAACCAATTTTGCTTTAACTTTTTTCAGTGAGTATCTCACTCATTCAGGGCTCTCACAGCTTCACGGCTGGTTGGGCCAGGGAGGGTACGTGGGATTTCAACCCTCTCCTTTGTAACAAGCATGGCTTTGACAAGTGAGGAAGTGCCAACCATTCAGCTTTAGATCTACAATCACACCTCTCTGTGTTCTTGGTTGATTTGGTGCCACAAACCTCAGGACATGGTTGTGGCCACAGGGCTGTTCAGACCCTGGTTTAGGTGGGGAATGCTTCTCCCCCGACTCGACCAATATCGGTTTATGTGGTGGAAAATGTCTGCAGCTGGAACTGAAGTACAGCGGGACTGATGTCGGAAACATAATGGAAGGGAAGGGTTTGTCTTCAAAAGAGCTACTCTTTCTGCTTGCATTGCCTTTACAACACACCGCTGACTAATGCACCTTACCTCTGCCCAAGCCAGCTTAATGGGTATTTGATTTTGTCCAACAAATATGTGCACCATTTGCATCCCCACTTAATCCAATTCTGAACAGGGCAAAGTTTAATCATTATTATTCCTGGAGCTATTTGGGGGAAGAAAAAGAGTAATTTTATCATTGCGTGCTCCAGAAAACATGAAAGTCTCTAAGGAGCCTAAACTTCCTGTTACCAATGCCTTAAACTTTGCTCCACCTTTGGGAAGCACAGGCAGCTCATGGAAGAATGTCATCCACTCTAACAATTGATTTTCTTAGGTAGAATAACGTCAGCCCTCTTGAATAAAAGGCTGAGCCGTCTCCTTTTAAAATAATTTGTCTGTTTTATGGAGTGTTGTTCTGATTATATACAATTCCCACAAGAAGGGAAGTACCTTTAAAATAAGGACTATTCAGTACTAGTACAGGATTTCCTCTTGTTGTTGATAATTTCCTCTTAACAGAAGACGCAATGAATCCCAGAGAAATTCAAAGGGGCAATCTACAGACAGTTAGGCATCTACATTATACAGGGAACATTGTTCAATCACATTGATGTTTTCCTGATGAAGTAAAAAATAGATCTACCTGCTGTGTAACATGCAAAAGAGTTCCTACAGCACACACTTTGGTTCCCTCTGCTACACTTTTAATCACTATCCAATCCCAAAAACTTTTATGTAACCATCTCTGAAAACAACAGATGACAATTATTCTTACTTGGCCTTTTGATATTGAAGTTCAGCCTCTGAAATGGCTCCTCTTTAAAGAAGATGGGCTTGGTGATAATAAAAACCAGCATTACCAAGTTATTATCCACTCCATCAATAGCAGAGATTTAATACTAAGCAAGTTAGCAACTCTGTGTTCTCTCCACCAGATGTTCCTTAATTCAGGATTGGGCTCCATACTCACTTTCACTAGGAGAGCTGTTTTTCCACTACTGGTCTGAACACACACCTGCCCTACTCACCTGATGGTGAAGGAGACCTCATGCCTACACAGATGGCTAACACATGCCCAGAAATACCATATCAAAGTCCAGGAGCTAAGCAGCTGCACCAGCAGCTGGTTGGTAGCTGCTGCTGAAGGCCGAAGGATCTGTGGAAGTGGCTGCCAGTCATTAGGTGTTCATATCAGTTATCCTGATGTACCAAATTCTCTGTCAAGTTGAGCACAAGCCCCATCTCGTGCATGGACCATGCTTTAATTCCTTGTCCTCCTTACACTCACTTGACCAGAATGTACAAATGCAATCAATAAATCACACTGTGATGCATTCCTATAGCCAGCAATAGTCCATCTGAGCCCTGGTTCCTCCTTAGCCAGTGACCCAACAAATTCAATGAAGACATTCACACATTTGTTTCAGCACTTTGCCAGTCTTAATTTATGTGCCTCAGTCTGTGTATGTTGCTCATCCGATTCTAGCTTACTGACCAAAGTTATGAGTACTAAGAGTATTACCTGCCCCACTCTGAATCCTTTACATACTCGAATGCAGCTTACTTTGTCATCTGACATCATTTATTTCCATATCTTTGCAACAGGCAATGTAAACATTCATCCATCTGTTCACAGCCTCAGTTTTCCTCTGATCCTGCACATCAGTCTTCCTTCCTGTTCCCTGCCATTCTCTTGCAGAGCTCTTCTACCAACTTTTCTATTCCAACATCCTTTCTTCTGGGGAAGAGGTGCAAAACAGAGAAATGCACATACCAGCAGTGTGTAACCTCTTACTACTGTCCATGCCTAGGTTTTACAGCTTCCTTGGAGAAACACATACCACCTGGAAAGCTCCAAGAAGCCTTTCCTCCAACAGAGAGAAGAGAGTGGTCTGCAAAGGTCTCCCTGTGCTGAAGCTGCCCCGACGAGCAGCTGTGAAGACAACATGCAGAACTGACTTCAGCTACCCCACCTTCCTTTCCAGGAGGCTTCACCTGAAGAAAGGAGCCTCATAAAAGACTTCAAAAAGGTCTGAGCAGCGTGACGTGGTTAAGGCCTCTTATAATCAGTGGACAATGCCCCTAGTGCTCAGCTGTTCTGAGCACTTAGATAAGCCCTTTCTGCGTTATACAGCTGTGTTACATGACGAAGAAAAAAGAAGAACCAGCTGGAAGACAGCCTCTGCCTATGAACTGTGCTCTTCTGGAAAGACTTGGGCAGGCTCACACAGAACAAGTCAAAGCAAGGCGGTTTGGTCTGCTCCTTCGAGCTGCATGAATAATTAGTAGAATTTGCCAGAGAAAAAAAAATGCGTGGGACTAGCTGGAATAAGAGAGAACAACATATAATAGGCAAGCACTTCCTTAATAAAAGCTTTCACCAAATGAACACTTCAGACTCCCAAAAGACACCTTCAAGTGTTTGTATCTTACTAGGCACTGGCGTTTCGACATTTACTGCAGTCAAGCTGCTATATTGCAAGCATGAGTCAATGCCTGCATCTTCTGGCTCCAGAAGAAAAGGACTGTTCTAGTTTTTATTTATAAGCTGGGCAAGTGGAGAGAGAGGCATTGAGTTACAGGCAAAGCACACTCTGCTCCATGAGGCCGGGTAGGCTGGTTAATACATGGGCTTACTCGTGCCTCAGCATACTGAGTCACCAGTACCACAACCCATCTCAGCAATCTTTCATGTAAGGCCTCAGAAGAGGGCTTTGTAAATCATTTTTGTTGCCTTCCAGCACAAAGCCCATGACCTCCACATTATTCACTACAGAGACTTCCAGCTCCATACAGAGTACGTTACAATCCGAACTGGGAGTTTCTGGCAAGAAGTGCCTGTGAATATGCACACAATATGAAACAGGAAGAAGTATTTCAGTTTATCTGTGCTCACTTGGGCTTGTTTGTTGCTTGGAAGAAAAGCTGGCAGGCTTCCCACTGCTATGCAACAGTCTAGGAAGGCTGCTGTCACCTGGGGATTCTCATGCTGATGTGTGAGTGAAGAGAGCAATAGCCAAGATTCAGAGGGTTTTCAGCATAACCCTAATAAACTCTGTCATGCTACTAGTGTTAAGACAGGAGTGCTGAACAGAAACTGCCTTAAGAACTACTGACAGCTTCTTTCCAAAAGCTAAAAAATGTCACTTTCATGAGCTATTCCTTTATGCCAGAGCAAGAACGGATTTCCAAAGGTTTGGATCTGCATTTATGCAGCATTTACCAGCCTCTTACATTTATTCTGCACTCAAATCCAGCTTCCTTGATAAAGGAAGATAATACTAGCTCATATGAAATACCCCATCATCTTACTTCCCACACAAAACTTTAGCCTGAGGATTTCCCAGGCAGACACAGTTCATCCAAAGCAATTGAAGGTAGCTGGCGGGTCATGGGATCAAGTCACATATGCATTTCCTTTCTTCTCCAGCATCCCTCTGGTTAAGCTTGTGCTCCTGAATTGCTCTTTTGCAATAGGGTAAACAAGAAAATATTTTGGGCTCAAGAGATATCTGGTATCTGTAGAAGCAAGTTTATTTTGCCTTTTTCAGTCTGTCTTTGGCATCCTACATGAAAGAAAAATAGCAAAATACCTCAAAACTGCAGGTTTTTAGAAAGAAAAATAAAAAACAACAGCATTTGTCATTCACATAGAAAATTTCTAACAACCACTGTCTCTTGATGAAAGGAGAACAAACCATGTCCTCCTTTTTTCACAGCTGATAAAATAGGTATCAATTAAACGATCACCAAGCACAATTTACTAAGTTAGCAGCACAAGTAGTAATATAACCCTGGACTTCCAATCCTGGTGCTTCAGCTTCTGGGCCAGTGCTCTTTCCCTTTGAATTACTAGGTTTTGTGAGTTCCTAGGATCTGTTCATCTCCTTCTACAATAACAATCAGTATGTTTTGAGTCTCCAAAACTTAAGAAAATAAAATCAGCCTTTTTCATTAATACTTTTGCTATTGGTAATGGAAAGAGATGACAGTAGATATAGAGACAAACACCAGCAGCTAAACTTTTATTGCACTCTCTGCTTCTGAAGTCTATTCAAGAACAGGACAGTGGGACAAAAATAATTATAGGGGTCTTTCCACACAAAAGAGCCAGCTATTTAGAGGCAGGCAGTCATTTGAATGTCAATGAAATAACCATTAAAAGGCTGAGAAGCACTGCCATTTATTAAAAGATCTAAAGAATAGTTGCGTGCACTATAGCAATCTTCTAGGTAGGAGTTGTTAATTTGGTATAAAAACCTATTACGGACAGGGCAGAGCATAATTAAACAGGAGACAATACACACTGTGAAAAGGAAACTGGATTTGGAGTTTTACAGCCTCTTATTTCATGTTTCTACATGAAATACTATGCTCTGTAATCTGTCCTTAATAACACCTATGTATTTCCAGCTCCCACAGTGTTTTGCCTTTCGTTTCTAGCAGTGGTCTCCTGCAGCCTAGGGAGGAAGGTAAAACAAGGTTACGCACTTGAATGCTCTCCCCCTCTTTCCAGCCTCATGGCAATCCTTCTTCCGAGAAAGCCTCTCATCAATGCCACTCCTTAATTGGCCCAAGAGCCCCACTTTAAACAAAGCTCTTGTCTCCCACAGGGCCAGCTCTTTCTGCTGTTCTAGCAGAGCTAAATCTAGACAAGGATGTGCCATTTACCACTGCAAGCATACTACAAATTCAAACATAAAGGGAGGAAGCAAGGCACTTCCAGGAAAAGTCACTGGTGTTCTGCAGGTAGGGATTTGCAGGTAGCATGGACTGCATTTGGAGAAAGGATATCTATGTGTCAGCCTGTTGGGTTTTTACTTAAAGATAAAGTGTAAGACTAAAAAACAAGTGTAGTATAGCTCAGTAACAAATACAGGATCCATAGAAGCCCTTGGGTAGATTCTGTTCTAATGCACTTGAATGTGAGTTAATCAGATCTTTTGTTAGGTACAAAACTTTGCTACAGAGCTCTAGGACAGATAAAGATCTCATAAGACTCCACATTTTTAAAGATGATCACTTTTTAATATCAATACAAATCAGTAGGAGCATTCAGGTGCAGTGCAGCTTTAACCTCCTCTTCAGCAGTAACCAGAGTGCGTTTGCTGTCTGCCCACACATTGCCAAGTGAGTAAAAGTGACATGCAAAATTAATCTCATGTTCTTCTTCCCTCGACTGTTACTCTGAGGCACTGTGGTTCTTTATTTACTCAGCCAGTGTAACCAACTATGCCATAGTATTTGAGAAAAAAAAGGAAATACAAATGCCCACAGCAGGACTAAGTAGCAATTGTTTGACATTTCCCATGATACCCAGAGGCATAGAATTCTCCACTGATACATATCAGACAAGCATGTAGTTTAAAATACTTTGTTCTTTCTCCTTTATTTAGCCACAACACAAATACAAGAGCAGTGGAACCCTGTCCAGTGGAACTCACTAGATAAACCTGTTCAGATTAAGATTCTTATGAAAATCAACCAAAATATAGATGCACATGCACACACACTCACACACACAAGAATGCAGCAGAGCACTTACAAGATGAGGAGTGGCACTGACCTGCACCTAAAAGCAAATCACCACAGAAAAATCAATGGGTTAGGATGTATCTGTTAAGTAACAAGGCTGTGCACTGAACAGGTTCCTGCTGTACTACTCTATTGGCTATTTAAATATCAGCATCATCCACTTCAGGTGCAAGTCTGAAGCTCGCACAGGGAAAGGAATCTGACCTCAGCTACTGAAGAATACAGGACAATAGAACAATCACTCCACTGTAACTCAGAGCAGAATCTGGCCCTATGAAACGAATACGCATACGTCCAGCTCTGGCTGGAAGACTGCTGCAGGTGACAACTTTCCTCCCTCTCCCTCTTCACTTCCCAGCAACTAAACCCACCACCATACAGCATGTAATTTGGCTTGTGTACCCTCCCCACTCTAGAGTTTGCTCATACTGCTCCTTTTGGTGGAAGAAATAATGTTACAGATCTGAGAAACTGTCCACTAGGGAATAGAATAAGACCAAACCACTGCAGAAGAAATAGAAATTGAGCTCTTAGATAAAAGCTGGTCCAATTGATTTGTCAACACTTGTTCAGAAATGCAAGTTTACAAAAAGAGTAACTCTTTATAGAACATCTCAATGTCAAAACACAAAACCACAGCTCATTAGCACTGAGCAGAATGGTCTTGAAAAAATGAACAAGCTGCTGCTACCAATACTAGGTGATATATCTTCAGAAAAAGGCAGTCTGACGTACTCAGGAAAACTGAAACATTTGAAACAAATTGTTTACAAAAGTGATGTAAATCCTCAGCACAGATCTAAGTGTTAACAACCACTATTGTAATTTTATTTTTGGACAACTTTAGCAACCATTAAAAAAAAATCCTAACAAAATTGCTAATACAAAAATGTAGGGGGGAAAAGAAAGAAAAATCCAAAGAGCTAGTTTTCAGACAAACTTAGTTAAGGTGAAGCTGTACCTTTGTCCCAGTTATTAAGAACTTCAACTTTAACCGTAGCATAACCCAGCTCAGCTAGGTTTGTAGGCTTCCCCACCCTCACTAAAGAGTTAGTTCTTAGAAGGCTCCAATCTCAGTCCCCCAGGGTCTGTATGGTTTGCTAAGGGCTGCTGACTGCGTTGGTGTAGACGGGCTCAGCACGTTGGGGGACAGCAGATGGAAGGAGCCAAACGAAAAAGGGAACGCAGAGAGAGATGCCATGGAGGAGAGAAGAGGAGGAGACAGTTTGGTAGTAGATGTGACCACGGGGAGCACTGGTCCAACGCTGCCATTTGGGGGCACTCTGAGTGAGGAAGTTTCAGCATGTGGGGCAGCAATTCTGGTCTGTGATGTGGTTCTGCGGAAGATGCTGTAGGACTGGTATTACCATGCCCATTTTGAGCCAGCAGCAACGGGTGAGATAAGTGAGGGTGATGTCCAAAGGCACTGCCCCAAGGAATGTGTCCAATGCCAGTGTGTGCACTACTCGCTGCTTCCCGCTGAGAGGCATAGTTGTTGAGATGAGACACAAGGCGAACTCGCAGAGGATCAGAGGCATCCAGACCCTCTATAATGCTCAGGTATCGAGCAACTTCAGCCAGGCACTCTCGAAAGCCCAAACTCCGATAGTCCATAGCAAGGGCGTGCGCGTCAAAGTAACCTAAGCAAAAGAACAAAAGAAAAATCTCAGGGCTTTGCCCGTTTCCCTCATTTCTTAAGTCCC
>JAVHNF010065677.1:23060-36004 GCA_034783455.1 Micropsitta finschii
CCCCCCCCCCCCGGCGCGGCCGCGCGCTGCCGGCCGTGGGAAAGTGGAGCGGGGTGCGGCGGGCGGCGGCGCGCGGCGGCGGCTGCCGCGGCTGCCGCGTGCGGGCCTCTCCGCGGGGGGAGCAGGCGAAGGAGGGGTGGGGGTGGGGGTGGGGGAGGCACAGGAACGTCCACGGCCGGGAACGGAGCTGTGCGGGTACGCAGGGCAAAGCCGGGGCGCCCGCCGGGCTGCCTCCAGCCCTCCCGGCCCGGTATCCCGAGCCCTGCGGGTCACTGACACCCAGCGGAGGCCGGCGTGTGGTCGGAGCGGCTCCCCGAGACCTCGACGTGCTGCATAAGGAGGAGAGGAAGCCTGCGCTGGAGCTGCTCGCCCCTCGCCCTCCTTCGGAAAGATGCGTTAAATGGGGGGCTAAAGCCCCAAAGTTGAAGAGGGTTAAACTTGAGGGGTTTAATATGTTAGCAGTGCAAAAGAAATTAAGGCGTCCCTCTTGCCTGTGCCTTTCTAACCTGACAGCCAAATCCTTTCCGTGTCTCCCACCCTCCCTGTGTTTTCGGGGTGGGAAGAAGCAGGAGCAGCTTTTAAGAATCGAAAGCAAACAACGGGCTTTGCTGTGCAGTGGCTGGCCAGGAAGAAAGGGTGACAAGACAGGTTTAGCGCTGCCTGCAGTGTATGCAGAGCTCAGGCTGGTACGCTCGCAGGGGGCACACGCTGCTTTGCACGGAGCGAGGGGGCCCTGAGTCCCGCTGCCGTTTGCCCTCGAATTGCTGTATTCCCCAGCATAAGTGCTCGTCATTCTGCCAGCTTTCTCATGCTTAGGTACTGGCAAAATGGGACAGGTGAAATGAGGGTATACTCTTTGAGGTGGTTTCATACTAATTAAGTTTTTATTTACATGAAGCCTTTCAACTAAGGCTCCTTTTCCAAGCTGATTCTTTTGTATTTTGCAAGTGGAGGGGCTGGAGAATAACCAAGGTGTGCATGGCGTGCCAGGGAAGAATTGATAAACTCAGCTCTCCTCCCCATTTCAAGACCCTGAAATAGCTGCCTTCAGCCTCCTGCTTCTTTAGGTAAAAGTTCCTGCTACTGGGTTGATCCAGATTTCATGGAGTTGCACATATTTTTGCAAAGGGTCCCTGATGGGAAAAAAAAAATGGAAGCAAGGACGAGGCTAAAGGCAGTAAAAGAGCTCCAGTTAGCAAGATAGAAACAGTCCTGTGGCCACCTCTGAGAAGCTAACAGAAGGCGATAGAAATATTCTGTTCCCACATTACATTTTTCATAAATCTATGCTTTCTGCAGTGCTATGATTAAGCTTGTGTCACCACTTCTATTACATCCACATTTACAGCTTTTATAGTTTAGTTGTGAAATATCTCTGCCTGCGCCATTTGCTATTACAGGAGCAAAGGCCAGGTCAGTGGAAGGTGCAGTGATGTTTATGCCTTTTCGACCTGCAGACCACAGATCTGTCTTCTCCCATCCAGGCACGTGTATGTCTTTTTCTTACTGTGGGGAAAAAAACCATTGTAAAAGAAGTTACTTGGCGTTAAGCATTCACTGCTTGTGAGTAGAGGTCTGGCCACCCAGGTTCCCAGCAGTCAGATCCTGCCTCCCATCTGTGGCTCTGTGAGCCACTTGGGCCAGGCAGCCTTCAAAGGTGCTTTCGAAGCTTGTGAAGACACTGACTTCAAATAATTTACAGGTAGAAGTGTGGCTGGGCCTCAGTGTGAACAATTGCAGTTGGCTATCAGCAGCCATGGGAAGATTAGGAATGTTTGCCCATGTGTGGTTCAGTCTTCCCATCTGGCACTTTGGAGGAGCAGGCAGCCAAGCCAGCTTTAAATTACTCTTGCGCTTTTCTGGTACTGGGCAGGGCCTGATCCTCATCAATGATTTTTAACATTTTTTTAACAGTTTTTTAATTTTAATTTTAAACAGTTTTAACGTTTTTTTAATTTTAACTTCCAAAGGGAAGTTTTATTAGCAGAAATTACCAATACTTTGAGATGGTGCTGTCTTGCTTCTCTCTTGCCAGAAGGGCAGATGGAAGAGCAGCCCTTTGCTCCCCAAAGTCTAAGGAAATTAGAATGACAGTTTACAAGAAGACAGGCACTTCTAAAACCAGCTTAATTTCGGGCCCCACACAGATACCTTCACAGCAGTGAGGCAATGAACCTTAGGAGATGACAGCCTTCTCCCCTGTCCCTACACCACCACAGTGCCTCCCTTCTTCTTGTTTCACACTGCAGCACAGGCATACTCTTACCTTCTACATGCCTACCTCTCTACAGGCATGCCAGTGCCTCAGTGACCCCACCATCCAAACACTTTGTCCCACACCCCTTCCTACCATACACACTAGCATGTTTGCCTCCCCGCTGCTTCCCCGTTTCTTCCAGGTCTGGCAAAAATGAGTGCTTCCAGGCACTGATCCAGGCACTGCAACCACATCTGGCTGTCCCAGTGCTGAGGGCGGGGATGGCAGAACAGAGCAAAGTCATCACAGTAAAGCACACTCAGGTCTGAGACACTCAAAAGCTGTTGGTTGCAACTGTCCTTTAGAAGACAGAAGACTGTCACTTTTTGTATGCACCCCTGCTTTTCTTTGTTGAATGCCTCCTACGGCGATTTCGGTGCTAGTCAAAGCCCTGCTGAAAGGGAGTTGTTTATTGCTGCTGCAGGCTTCCCTCCAGCAGAGACCTGCCACTGCTGACCCTTGCTCTACTGTGTGCGCTAAATTAACTCCCATTCCCTTCCTTTAGGTCTTCTCTCCCAAGGGAGCAAGTGCTTTGAAAAGTAATCCTGTCAACCTGTAGCCCTGAGTCCCGGAAATTCACCGTTACTATGGTGACTGTGCCCAATTCAACCAGTGTCTTTGGCACTCCAGTCAGGCAAAACTACCAACGCTCCCCACAACCCCTACAATCCCCTCTCCCTCTCGTGTATACCAAGCTGCAGTATCAGTTCTGCAAGCAAGAAGTTGCTGTGTTGATTGCTGGTTCCACTGGCACAGTTCAAAATTAGTTATTACAGATGGAATGGAAGTGAACAGGAGTGACAAAAGAGTTCTTTAGACTTCTTGCATGATCTGTGAGCAGTAAATAACTGTAGGTATCATGTAAACAACTGCAAATGTATTTCTGCAGGAGCTGAACACTGAAATTCATCTCTGCACATCTCTGATACCCAATTCAGAAGTTAGATTTGAGTTCTCTCTGAATGTGCTGGCCTGAAGTTCTGCAGTGCAGATGCCTTTGTGCTGGAGCATCAGCTGAAGCAGAAAGACATAAGCATTACACATTCACACTGACATGCATCTACAGTGATGTCCATGTCGTCAGGACATTTCTGTCTTTAAGCTGGCCAAGGATGAGGATAATTTTTACAAAGTCCTTACTGTAAGCAGAATGCTTTAGCTGCAACACTTCTGCTGCAGCGTTAGGTTTCAGCTCTCATTTTTTGTAAGTAGTGTGTAACTATAAATAAGGAAGACTAGCACTGTCAGCATATTAACAGCAGCAGTGCAGACAGATCTCTCTTCTGAATGGCTCCAAACAATGCAGGTAGTCTTTGCATTTACCTGATAAGGCTTCAGCTCATCTCCAAAGCCAGACCTGGGCTATAACTGTGTAAAAGGCTACCCACATTCAAGCTGCTGACAGGCAAAGCTACCTCATGCTCATTCAGTCCTCTGATTGAGGGGGAACAGGCAGATTGTCTATTTTATCACCTAATTTCCTTTCCAATCAATTCAACCCCTTTTCTTCTTTTATGCAAGCCTCCCTCTGAGCCAGGGTTCTTAAAGACAGCAGCTTTCTCCATTAGGCATCCCTTCTTCCATTCCCAAAGCATCCTGTGCACTGAAGGAGGCCAACATCCTACAGGGGGAATGACACCAGGTCATGTTAATTAATGGCTGTCTCATAACAGACGAAAAGGGGACTGACTTGGCGTGGCACAGTGTAGAAAATTCTAGTTTCATCTGAAGCTACCTTTGCTCAGGAAAATGTCATGTCCACGTGTGTAAGAGTGTACCTTGTGTGTAAAATCACACA
Organism: Micropsitta finschii; assembly: GCA_034783455.1. Lineage (NCBI taxonomy): Eukaryota > Metazoa > Chordata > Aves > Psittaciformes > Psittacidae > Micropsitta > Micropsitta finschii. Next base: position 27,116 of record JAVHNF010065677.1, read on the forward strand.
AGAAATTTAACGACACCTTATTGCAGGACAGCCTCCATCAGCACTGCCAAATGCTAGAGTGGACAGCATCCACAGACATGGGTCACCTACAAACACCATCCCACCAAGCTGACAGTTTCACTATAGCTGAGCTGTTTATTTATGCCCACATTCATTCCTCAGTATCACAGTTTGATCACAGTACAGTTTGCACCAGATATTGCAGAGTAAAAGCCTGGTTTTCTTTTTGCAGACCTCTATTGAAGCAAGCCCTCTGTAGTTTTCCCAGATAGTTTTCTTCTGTTCCTGCAGTACTTTTCTCATAATTGGACTGAGGAATAATCATACAGAAACTTGCTCTGGTTTCCTGCTGTCAAAATCCTTGCAGTCGGCCAAGAAACAGGCTGACTAGCCATTTTTCCTGTGCAATTTTGCAACTTCAGTGTTCTGAGAGCAGTGTTCAAACCACGTTCTGTGTTACACAGCGATGTATGGAAGTCCCTGCTCCAAAGAGTGCCTACAGTCTGAGCCCTACTTTGAGTTGTCTTTGCCAATAAGGTGAAGCTTTGAGAAAAATGTGTGTGCCCGTGAGGAAGCATAGGATAGAAAACAACTGTCAGACCTTCTGTTCCACCATGCAGATTTTATTTAAAAGTCTGCTTTTCAAGGGGAAAACCTGACTTTGAGGTAAATAGAAACAATCTTTTTCCTTAGAAAGTTTCTAAGAACTCAATTTCATCATGCAAAAATAAAAATGCAAGTTGAGCATGCAACTTACATGTTGGTAAGTACAGCTTGGAATAACGCAAATCTAAGCAATAGTTTATTGCTTTTGAAGGTACTAGCTATTGAAAGCTTTGATGACCATTGCACAGACAGGTTAAATGAAAGCAGTGGATATTACCTATCAGATGTGCTGAGCACTGACTCCTGGAAAAGTGCCTCTATTTTCTCTCAGATGATAACTTATATTCACCTCACACCTTTCTGCCATAGCATTTACTAGACACCTGCTGTCCCACAGCAATCAGCCACCTGAACAAAAGCTAGACCTAGGGAAACAACCACTGCACGAGACACCCCCAGTCACAAAGTAATGAACTGTGAGGGGATGTTTACCATGTGTGACAAGAGTGAGAAAGTGCCAGGGATTTTTAATTGCCACAAGGCCGTCAGGGCTTTGGCTGAGATTTCATCATGGAGATCCTGGCAAAGTAACCTGATTTTGCCTACTTCAGATAAAATAAAGACTAAGCTTGACTGGCTTGAGTATGAAACCTTATTCCAGGCAGGCAGAGTATTTGGACATTGGAGGATAGCAAAATCAAATCCTATCATCAGTTGTCTCTTCCATGACGTTATGGAATACCAGGATAAAAATAAACAACCGAAGTGCCACTCTGATTTTGCCAGAACAGGGTTACATACTGAGCCTACTTTTTGTTAGGTTCCTAAATTGTTTTCATTTCCTAAATAATCTACATCTGTAACAGCATCTGACCTGAGAGTTTTTGACTCCAAACTGAGTGGTTGTAAAGCAGCTAGTTTTGGGATTCAAGCCAATTTTGAAGTGCCACAAAACCACAGTAACAAAATAGCAATGGCCTGTGCTGATACTGAGGGTATTTTCCTGAAAAACGCCTTATTTCAGTCATGCTCACAGTAGTTAAAAGCTGCAGTATTCTTACAGGTTTCAGAAAAGTCAAGACTTGTGAATCCTGCAGAGCTGACCAGTATAGCAGTGCAAAACCAATACCCTGTGTGCATCCACTGCTCCAGAGCGCCCTTCATTTCATCTGCTTTTAAATGAGAAAAACTATAACTAATACCCTCTTTGGGTCCACAGTTCTCAGAGTGACCTTCATTTCATCTGCTTTTAAAGAAGAAAAATTATTCCAGAAGAAATAATTTTCTTCCAAAATAGCAGCCACCTGAAAGGTTTATTCCAGATAATCTCAATTATATGGGAACAGGAGCTACCAAAGCAGCATGCCAGGTCAGCTATAACAGTAACTTCTCATGCATACCCAGGCTTCCTTTCTGATTTACACTGCTGTAGCTGCAATAAAAATCCCTTGGGTTTACCTGTCAAAAAACCAAATCGCTAGGACATGCCTTTCAATACATAACTGTCTGAGCACTGCGATGCCGTGATGATGAGCTCTGTACGAACACCTCCATGGTCAGTATTAATGGCGGTGCTCTAAAGCAAGTGCAAACAGTCACACACTCGTAATGCTTAAACCACAGCAAATGTGTTTAATCCCACACAATAGCTCTGTTATAATATGTCTTAAAGCTGTGGTCGGCTGGGGAGGTGGTGACCACTTCTCACATATATAACGTATACCAAACATATTCAGCTTGGCGAGAAGACAAGAAGCTGGAAGTGTCACACTGGAGCCTAGTTCTCTGACAGCATGAGACATGTGCTTGTAAACTGTCTCAAGGAGGATATTTGATTGCCCCCTTTCTTCTTCTGCCTCTCTCCCAACAAAAGTGGAGTGACCTCCTCCATGACCTGGCAAGTGCTGAAATTCCCCAAACACATTTTTCTGTTGTGCCCCAACGATGAACAAAAGGAAACAGAGCAGCCTCGGTATACTTGAAGTATAGAATGAAAGCAATAGCTGGCTCTTGCTCATCCTGCAAATGCAGACCTTCACCTCCTGGTCCTCATGGTTTGCTCCCACGCTTGTCTGCTGTATCCTCAGCAGCACTTTGGGATTTATACACTTATTTATTTATTTATACCTTTATTTATTTATTTGGAGCAGGGCAGAGTGGGGGGTGGGTAGGGGAAGGTGGGGGGGTCTATGTAATTGCAGTTTACACTGCGTTCCCACGCTACTATTGTTTGTGGCTTTATTTCCTATTCCCATCACGTGTGCTAATTAGTTGGAGCTGCTGGCTAGCTGGGAGGCGTGTGTCTGGACTAAAAGCAGAAAGATCACTTCCCGGAGGGATCTAGGCAATCTGAACAATTCTTTGCTTTACTTTCAGCCCTCTCCCTCCCCCTGTCTTTACCACTCAGGGAAGAGAGAAGAAGTGCTGATTGTCAAATGCTAGCAATGGAAAAGGCACAGATTTTCTTTTCTGAAAAGGAGCAGCTCACCGAGTCAAAGAAAATCAGGCTGGAAAGAACATCTCATCTGTGTTTAAAAACCTGATTTTTGTTTCTTTTTTTTTTCCCTCAAGAAATCCCCAAAGCCTTTCTGTTGTGGCTAAGAAGGTGAAAGCAGCATTTTAAAAAATCCTCAGGTTATTTTTGCCTGCCCTTAGGAAATGAGTCAGATTTTTATGGCAAGGCTAAAGCTAGCTCATGCCATGGCTTGCAAAACAAAGTGATACCCAGAGAGAGAATTACCTGAGTCATGGCATTTGCTTATTAGTGCAGGCGTCAGGCAGCAAGGCCAAGTCACATAGCGAGACCAAGTACCTGTGCATGGATCAGGTTTTAGACTTAATGTTTTATTTGATTTAGGGTGTTGTTTTTTTTCTTTTAGATCTTCACTTAAATCCTCCTACCCATAGCCCTGGTGCTTTCTGAACACCAAGCACACCAGACCCTCCTCAGATTGGGCAGGCAACATGCAGCCCACACAGGCACAGGATGGAGCCCTTCCAGTGGGAGCTGCCGGGATCCCACTGACCCCTGGTGTCACATCAGTGGCCTTGGCTGAAACCCATCCTTCTCTTGCAGTCAGCAAGCCCTGGGGCTGTGCTCCTCAGGCATTAATAGTCCTCGCCCCACTGGTCTAGAGTGACCCTCCGTGTTCTCCAGTTTCACAGGCTGGGGAAAAAGGTGGGGAGCTAAGAGTATGCGAGCAAGGACAAGTGCTGCAGCTGCACAGGGGAGAGGGCTCCTGCAGCTAGTGAACCCCAGAGACTCATAGCTTGTGCTCTTCGCATTTCAATCCTGGGCAACTGGTTTGAGTGTCTAATGCCTGCATCAGCATCGGGGTCAGGCTCAGCAAAGGCATGGGCGTGCTCAGGAGGAGGCAGGTCCTAAGCTATTACATTGGAGGGAAAGTGCCAAGCACTCACCCAGAAACAGGAGAAGGTCTAAGGCTTCATTTGATTCCCTTTCACCACACACAAGCTCATGAAAGGAGAGGTTTGCTGCTAATAACCCTAGTCAGGCTCAGTGCAAGTACAGCCTGTGCTATATAGCTCCAGTAGTGTCTAAAGAAAAGCCCAAAGAAATGGCTCGGCTGCCGTGCTGCTGTGGGATTGCAGCTAGAAAAAAAAGCTAAATTTCCATCCTCTGGGAAATTCCAATAGTTTTGTTTTGTTTTTACTTGGGTCAGGGAAAATTGAAGTATCTTCAGTCTGTTCGGTTTGGGGTTTTCCTGTCCTTTCCGTGGGGAAAACAAGTCCTAGGTTTTGGAAACAGTAAAACACTGCCCTGTGAGTCAGCTCAGCTTTATTGGGCATCTCTTTGAGTGTCACATTAATACTTGGACATTGTCATCTATGTCATCCCCCAACCTTGTTTTTTCTTTCTGGGTTACCTGTCTCACGATACCCTCTTCAGCTCGCAGTACAGGAAAATACTTTGAATTACTGAAGGTACAGACTGGCCCAGAGCAAGGCTGGATAGTTTTCCTGCCATGGAAAGAAGTGTTTTACAGAGTCACTATGCAAGGCTCCAGAGCTGGCATCCTCATACCACCATGCACATCCTGCTTTCTCTTCATAAAATCTTTTGCCACTTACAGACACTCCACGTCCATGCGGTACCTCCAGTAGCTTTTGTAGGTAAATTAGGGAAGTATTTGCAGTCTAGCTTTCAATGAGATAAGGAGCTAGAATTTCAGGAGAGATGTCCTTGATCTCATGAGAGATCAAGTAGCTGATGTCCCAGCCCTCTGCAAATGAGCAGGCATGGTCTGCCTTGGAGTCAGGGTCGTTCACCATGAATGTGGAGAAGCTTAATGAGGTGAAGACCTGCAGAGCCCTCCCTGCATCACAGCCTGCTTTACTCAGGAAACAGGTGGCCAGCGAGGAAGGCACCCTATAGAAATATGGAGGGCATTTGTATCTGCATCGTTAACTTCATTATTTCCATCAGATAACCCCAGGCTTGGCCCCAGGTTTATACCTTTGTCTGTCGTGACAAGCAAATAGGCCGGAGCAGTGCCCTGTTGGATCTTCCTTTTCATGGTAGAAAGTGTCCCTCTCCTTGGGAATGAATGCTCTATTACTGAGGGGAAAGCTGGGCTTTAATGTATCCCTAAGAGTCGATGGAGTTTGCAGCTTTTAGCAACTGTGGTCTTCCACTGGCCTTAAACAATACAATTTGTTATTATTTATTTATTTTATAATACAACTCACAGGCTGTTCTAGCCACTGACTTCCCAGAGATTTTGCTAATCAAGCAGAATTGCACCACAGGGATTGCTGGGTGTTCTGTTCTGATATCTTCTAAGGATTTGTGAGGACCACCAACATTTTTGCACAAAGCAACCTGAACCAAAGGAAAAATAATCTAGCAAAGCAACTCTGTGCACTATAACAATTACAAAACTTCATCAGGACTTAATCTAGTTAATGATTTTTTAGTTCTTGCAACTCATTATTTATATTTAGAAATTAAAAAGCTACAGCAAGGACAAAAAACCCAGCCCATCAGTGAGTCATTCCAACGCTCTCTGTTCTTTTTCCTGTTTTCTCACTGAATATGGAAATCAGCTCATGATTTATGTCCTGATATGCAAAGCCTATTGGCGACTGGTTTAGCTGCCTGAGGGAGCTTCACACAGACTTCATGGCCACAGCTGCCTAAAACAGCCACTGCAATGGAACAACATAGTTCCAGATAAAAGAGAGGCTTCTGGGTGCATTGGTCATGGTAATTGCAAAATGCTCTGTGAAGATGTCCACCCCGTTTGGAACTACAAATCAAGGGAATGACCTAATTTCAACTTTCTCTGTATGTGTGTACTGGTAGAGTATACTTGGTTACACACAGAAATTCAAAAAAATGGTGCTTTTCCATGGTCAGCAGAATGGATCAAACCTATGGAGTGGTGCTCTGCATCCTGATACTGACCCAGTATGTGTACCTGCCAGCTAGCTCCACAGTGCTGCTGCCTGTACCTACAGACTGTGCTGCAGTGGGCATGAAGGCTTGGGCACCTGACTACCCAGATCGACTCCATAGGCATGATCAGTATAAGACTAATCTAGGTCCCTCTTCTTTTTCAGTTTTGCATAAACCAGGTAGGATCTTCATTAGTTTGAATCTGCCATCTGTCATATAGTGGGTGGTGGCCAACAGGCTTCAGTGTTACTGAGTGGGGAGAGACTGATCAATAGACAGATAAACAGCAGCACAGATAAATGAGATGGTTGCCAAAGCTTGGTTACCAAAGGAAATCCATTTTAAAAGAGCCTCTTTTGACTACTAAAATGTTTCCCCGTGGATTAGGAGGAAGAAATTATCTCTGTCCTTAGACGTAGTAGTAGCAACGATATTGCTGTAGACCTGATGGTTTAAATAAATGAGATGCAGGTATTTTAGGAAGAGTCAATATCTTTAGATCTAAGGTTTGTGTACCCAGTTTATCCACTTTCTCAGCTATATCACCTGGTCTAGTAAAAGATACTCTCTTTCTTTGCAAACTTATCCTCTCTTACGGATTTGTAAGACACTTAGACACTGGAGGAATGGACCTCAGAGTAGGTACACAGATTAGATAGTTAATCGGTCGCTCACAGATTGTTTCTGAGATAGAAGAGCTTTCATACGCTCTCTTGGAGATTTCCCAGGATTGTGATAATTGAGAATGGAGGATGGTTTCAGTACTGCATTTACAACTACAGGAATGCAGAGCCCACCTTTAACTTGAAAATATTTGCATAAAGCATTCAGGCAATATAAAGGAAACTGATTACTTTATACCAGCTGGATTACAGCAGACCAATATTGACTTCAGATTTTGGTTGTCAGCAACATTTATTTTACTCAAGGTAAATATTGACTGTGGCACAGCCAAGGCCAGTATTTACTTTGGAGGAATATCAATCTTGTGGCTCAAAACTGGAAGTCGATATCTTCATTGTTATACTTCTTCATAAATACTGGGGGTGGCAAGGCTTTGGAATGAGAAACATATATATACATAATTTAAGAGAGTAGTACTGATTCAGTGAAGAAAAAAGAAAATATGGAAAGAAGGTTATTACCTTGGACCAGTAAAAGACAGGAGCTGCTGAAAGGAACAAGACAATTGGAATATTATAACTCCCAGGCAAAGCCTCCCTGCATACACTGGTTGTTGACCTCTTGAAAAGTAAACAGCGATAAGTGATAGCTGCTGTCAGGAATGGCATAATGTATGGAACAAGAATGTCTGTCCCAGCCTCCTTTGGACTGTCAGTTGGTTTGGCTTAGAACTCTGTAAGCCCTACAAAATACAATATGCCTGCTCTGTTATGGGGTGAGTTTAGAAAGCCATTGAAATTATGCTCGTTAGAGTCTTTGTCACTTGTGTCTCCATAAAGAAATGCAGCATCTAAACTTAAACCAGGAGGAAGACAGGGAGTCTGGATCTGGGGCCACTAATATGGAAAGTGCTCAATGCTGCATTTCACTCTGTTGGCAAAACTGTGGAGGAAGGCATTAAAATCCGTAGTTATGATGTTGTCCATGAAACCTCTTGGCACAGGCACACACACACCGTATTCCTTGAGGCAATGTACAACACCTTCCTAGTTGAAGTGCTACAAGAATATAAAAATAGCCATTACCCTGCTAATGTCAGAGGTAGTCCTGTTAATTACAGAGATAGACAAAGAGCCCACAGGATCCGGTGGAGCTGGAAGAGGAGGAGTGCTCCTCAGCACAGAGCCTATGTGTAATGGCATGCAGCAGGTGTTCACAGGTAACTTCAGCTGTTAAGAACCAGCCACCATCTGGACAAGTCTACCAAGGCTGCAGCTGGTTTCCTGGAGTTCATGCCACTGGGCTGCTGCTGGTAGCAGGACAAGTTTGGTGCAGGTTAGCTAAAACGCACATGCTTAAATAAGAAGCCAATGGACTGACTCCTAGCTAGGTATAGCTTACAGCCGCTGGAGCTGAGACCTTCCTGACCTGGAGCTCAGCTCCCTCCAGATGACAAAGGTGTTACTGGAGCCAGAACTCCAGTCTTTGATCTGGAAATCCACCCTTGACATGGGCAGCTCTTCCATGCAGTGCCAAAGGCTGCCTGACAGGAGCATGTACCAGCAAAGGAGAACTATATGGCCTTGGGCTGCTTCTCACCCACCAGCCGCATCAGAAGGCACAAGCAGCAGTGGGGACACTCACTGAGCCCACAAACGTGACAGGAGTCAGGTCTCTGCAGCAGGCCATTCACTATCTCTAGAAAATCCTCAGCTGGTGGCTTACAGCTGGATTTGCCATCATCTTTGCTTGCCAGCGTTAATGTTTGCCTTTCAAAAGCTCTACAGACTTAACAGCTGTTGTGGCGATTGCTGCAAAGATCCAGGCTGAGCTTGCTCGAAATGCCGGCCTCCTTGCTTCATGTGTTATTTGTATTTGTATGTTGCAGCCCCTCTGAAATGTAGACACTGGAGCTGAGAAAACTCATACTGGCCTTCCTGCACCTGTTCACTCCCTTTGCTTCTCTGTGCTTGTCCGACACAGGCAGGTTCTCATCTAAAAGCCTTGCTGAAGCCAATCCTATACATGAGCAATCACGGCTCTTCAAACAGCTTTCAGGGGACTCAAATGCTGTAGAAGAGTTGCCGAAGTCATCCAACAGCAATGTTAGCTTATGTCCATCCTTCCTTGCAGGAAGTGACTATATATTTGGGATCAGGGTCAGCCTGTTTTGAAATGACTTAATGAGATTAAGTTACTGTATAAGATAACACCAGGGTAATGTGATCACCTATTGCTTT
>JAVHNF010065677.1:56121-66453 GCA_034783455.1 Micropsitta finschii
GTACTATGGATGGTGAAAATAATTCCCTTACCCCGTGGAAGAGCTTTGCATCTCCCCTTTGGCCTTTTTGGCCTCTTCCAAGGCTGCATAAGAGTCATTAAAACTTCTCAGAGTTTGCTGCAAGCCAGGCCTAATGTTGAAGCAAGGCTATCCCTGAGGATTTTATTGAACTACATATAAAAATAAATTATACAGTCAGTACAATAGCCCTGCATTGCCTGGTGGATACTAAAATCAGCTTTGTCCCATCTGTTCACCTCCCAGTGCACTTTCAATATGTCTAATGAGAGATTTTGACCATGGAAATGACTGGGAGAGGCTGTCCTGCTGCTCAGACACCTTTCTCTCATTGCAGCCAGCAGCCTGTGGCTGGATTTCTTCCTGACATCTTGGTGCCGTATCTACCACATATTCACATCCATTAATGAGCCTCTCTCCTATTGCGAATGTTACTTGTCACATGGGAAAGGTGAACCTATTATAAGACGAATCACGAAACAGTCAAGACCAAGCAGGAAAAGCCACAGAGATTCCCTTAACAAGCATTGGCCACAGGATGCAGCCAACAGAAGACAGTCTTCAGCAATTATAATGAAAAGTCATAGCCAAGACACCAGTCAGGTCTGAATTTGTCTTTTTTTATCTTACTGCGTTGCTCTGTGGCCATGATATCACCTAATTTAACCAAGTCCATCATCACCCTGCCATTAGGCACTGGCAAGGAGCTGCAGGTACCCAAGAGGGAAACGAACCTCTGAGGGTACATTTTTGCTCCATTCAATCATACCAGTTTGCTGCCAGGCCAACACGTGTATGACACACTTAAAACCCCTTTGACCTGCATGCCCCTAGGGGACAGCTCCTAAGTTTATAAAGGTATGTCATAGCCCAGTGTCACAGCTAGTATTGTATTGCCAGCACTGTCCATAGTAAGTACTTCAGTCACCATTCCCATCTGTCAGGCTAATCCCAAAACAAGCACTGGGGCTGCTCATCCCATAGGACATCCAACCTGGAAATGTGTGTCTGAGGAAGTAAGTTGCAGTTCAAACTGGGGGCTCCTGTGGCTGTGGTTGATAAGGAGCATTGCCCAATCTGCCTTGACAAGAAATGCAAACCTCCAGGAGAGCTGGTCTGCCCTGTCATGGTCAAGGGACAGCGGTGGGAGTTGTTTTAGCATTGGTAGAGGAGAAAATAGAAAGGCAGTTCTGTGAGAGGAGGATCGGCCACACTGAGGAGTACGAAGGAGAAAGGGGCTCTGCCTGAGCCAGGTGACCAATGGATTTTTCTGTACTTTAACCCAGCTCTTGGGCACAGCCAAGAGAAATCCTTCTCTGGATCCTGCAAGTTGAAGTACCAATCAAGCTCCATTCCATCCATCTCTTGATACCCACAACTGGGATGTTTGAGAAAGATCTAGCTAAACTTGATGTAAACCATAAAGCCTTTCAAACCTAACCTAAACTCAGGTCTCCTGAGACTTTTCTTGATGTCTTGTGGTAATGGGTGTTTTTCCTAAAGCTCCAGCTCCCAAATGGAAATAATCATGCAAGAATCTCAGCTTTCATTACAAAGTAGATTCCTATCCCCCAGGGCCATGAAAGAAAGCTCAAAATGTCAAGATTTGAAGAAATCTCAAAAAAAAAAATGAATCAAGCATGTCTAGGCATGGCCTAGAAAACAGAAGACAAGTTAAAAGAAGGCCATGATAACTACCATGCCCAGAGCTCAACATTGCTCCAGGACAGCTGGGGCATCACTGCATGGCTGTGACTGTTCTAAGGTGAACTGTCCTGTGCCACCATGCACTACAAAATAAAGGTGTATACACTTCTCTTTGGCTGTTGTTGGGTGATTGGATGCCTTCATTATGTTTTATTTTGGAATCCACAGAGGTTCAAGGACATTCACCAATATAGGTGCATGTACAAGCACCGAGGCAAGCATGTCAGCTATCAGGTTTGCTGGTGTAGACACAGCCAGCATTTCAGTTACACCAGTGCAAAATCCAGACAAATTCACCAGCCTCACAAAAGTCCCACTACAGACATTGTTCAGTTATAATGAGGATACAAGAATAACCTGAAGATTCTTAGTTTTCTGATCATGATATTGGGAATACACGTTACACACCAAAATATGACAAGTGCTTACAAGTTCCCTCCTAATTTTCCAACTAAATTCCTCTGAGTACAAAAAAGGAGACAGAAAAACAATTTAATCTTCTTCCTAATATGAAAACACATTAAAAGGGAGCAGGAAGAATAGGACGTTTGGCATCTCTGCCAGTCTTTTATGTACAGATTTCACTACAGTGAATGCTTGAACTGTTTTATTTTAATTTTGAGAACTTAATCACGTTATTTTCAATACAGAAAGAGCTGGTTGTTCCCCACCATGAATGCTTTGGTGATTCCTTTCTGCCAGTGAAGCACACTGTTTTCCAGGGCAAGTGCATCACTGGATTTGCTGCCCAGATGCAGCAAAACACAGAGGTATGTGCTTCACTCCTGCACTGCTACTGTTTCCTTTGGGACTGAACTGAACTGCTACAGAAAAGAAGCAGGAAAATAAACTTCAGGTTGATCAAAATTTGTGACCTTCGAAACAGCCCTGCAGAAATCTGACCGTCTCACGAGCGAGCACCAGGCACAGCAGCATTAGTGAGCTTTGCATCCAGGGAGTCAGTCTGAAGGTTTTCTTGGAGGGGAAAGTGTTCATTTAAAGGTATTTAAAAGCTCAGCTCACATGTGTGCACACCCTGCTCAGCAAAATGTATTCTGAGCCTTTTCTCTTAACACTTCTTATTTTCTAACTAAGATAATTGAATGACTCAGTGAACATGGCTGGCATTAAAATCTTGGGGGAGGGAAAAGCAGAGGTAGCGAGCTCTAAATCCTCTGCCAAATCCCCTTTTCATAATTTATAGTCTGTCACCGGTTTATCACCGAGAACTGTCCCTCTTTTTCTCATTCTCCAGGCTCCTTTCCCAGTGGACAGTCCATGCCAGCTGTCTCGGCAGCAGGAACGTCCTTTTTTTCCCAAGCCTCGACCTGTGGGAAAATCTTCATTGGCCAGTAATTGATTCCACCCTGCCAGCTCCATTACTTTAGTCTACAGTCAAACTGCCAGCAAGCTGGAGAGAGGCAGCCTCAGCCCTCCCCTGCTCCCGCTATTGAAGGCTGCTCCTACCCCGGCCGTTAGCTACTGGGGCTCTGAGTTGATGTGTCAGCCTGCCCTGCAATTAGCACTAATCTGAAAATTGGCCTTTGCTAGCAAAGCCAAGCACCTGACAGCTAATTGTTGATGTCAGATTGATGTGCATTTAATATGGAAAGGTTATTTATCAAAGGGTACTTTTTCTCCTGTTGGTCTTGGTTTGTCTCTGGATTGCCACAGGCACTTACAGCCCACAAACCAATAAAGATCTTATACTTCATTTAACCTAAGGAGCCTTCTAAATACCCTTTTCAAACTCTCAGTGTAGGGCAGTGCAGTACTCATCTATTTATACTGTTTATAAAGAAACCGCTGCTAACCAAGCAGTTATTGGGTTTAGTCTCTTTTTTTGGGATCAAAATATTGAGGGGAGAAGAAAGGTTGATAACAGAATAGTAACAGTGGGCCAGCCCTGGGATTAAAAATGAATTAAGTTTTGACTCATCCCCAGAGTCTCGCCAGCCTTCCTTTACATCAGGCTTTTTACAGTATTACCTTCTCCTTCCCCGGCTGCGCAGGGGAAAACATCGGTCCTGTTGATTTTAACACAGGTTTTGCCACTCATTGCAACAGAACTGGAACTACCCTGGTAGCTCTGAGGAAACAAAAGGACACGCTCTCTCAGGTCCTCATCCTGTGCGTATATGGCAGAAGGAGATGCCTCATGCACACAGAAACCTCTGTATGCTGCAGTGAAGTTGGCTGACATCTATCTGCCTAGATAGGGGTAATAGAATGGGGTCTCTTGCTGATGACAGCCATAGCTAAATGTTTTCCAAGAGTGCAGGGCAATTGTTAGACTGAAAACAGGCTGCACGATGAGCATCGCCACTGGGAGCACCTGCCTGAGGTTACCATCCAGCACTCTTGTAAACAGCTTAAAAAAGCGAACCCACCATTCTGTATTTAAACAGAATCACACTGGTTCAGATGGAATGCATGCATTTTAAATCATGCTGAAATCCTGCTAAAAGTAGCAGCAAGGTTTTGCAATTGCTCAGAGGAAATTGGTATATCCTAAGGAGAATGGGAGCTCAGCAAACAAACATACTAGTGGCACACAGAAAACTCTGGCACATAACTGACAGTAAGGAAAAAAAGCTGATGGCTTTAAATGAAGCAAGAGAGAAGACAGTGCCCAGCATGGAAAGCGTGTATGAAAAGTGGTAAATCAGATAGGACACAAATACAACAACTGTTTGATACAAATCATATTCTGACAGAGAAATGAGAAGTGCCACTGTGAGTTGTGTGAGGCAATTGCTTGCATTCATTCCACAGATGGAGGAAATAATTTTTCACGTATATTGATGTATGTCCTTTTCAAATGAAGGTGGTCAAGTATCTCACAGAGTGTCTGTCCTCTAAACACTGTGTTTTCAAATATAGAAGTGTGTAATTTGTATTCTTCCACCAACTTCACAAAACAAAAATTTAAGCAGAAAATATCCAACTATGCAGGATCTAAAGAAGGGCTTTCACACACAAAATACTGTCAAAAGAAAATATTATTTCACATTTCATCATTCATTCACCATTCCTTGGAACAACATCTGTGCATCGCTTTCAAGACTAAATTTCATCCTCTGCAGTGAGGTGTTTAAAAAATTTGGGGGTGATGGAAAAATACAGTAGAGATTACCTCAGAGCAATGAACGGAGCGACATGAACAGTCAAAGTGAAGGCTTTGACTTACTGGGGCTGGGTGTTGGGGCAGGCAGGAGCTGCTCTCAGCCCCCAGCATCCAGCAGAGCTGATGGCAAAATCCTGCATGTCCTGGTGGTCCCCAGACAGATGGACGATAGACAAAACCTTCACCACCTTAAGGGCTGCTGCTCCGCCAGGCCCACTGCACACTGCTGAGACCAGGACTCACCTCACTTGCACTGATAAGCCCTGGGCATGCTGATGCTCTCAGGCAGAAACCAGATTTAAGGGGCGCAGGCGCTGCCCAGAGCTGTGCATGGGGTGATGGGCCACAGCAAAGGCTGGGCTCATCCTGCACACATCAGCCACGGTGTGTCCTCCACTGGGTGAGCGCCTACCCCAGACACGAAGCTCCCCACCTGGCAGCCCGGAGGCAGCACATAAACTGAGCTTCGTTTTAATTACATGCTCAAACCCCTCTGGGCTGGTCCTCACCCGGGATCTAAAGATGTGTTGGGAAATTCTGGCAGCGTTGTTTTCAACTTGGCCAGCGAGATGTTGAGAGCTACACAACTGCACCCACATTGGAGTTCTGAAATGTGTTAATTAAGACATTCTGTTACCAGCCCTTTCCTTCCTACGCAAGACAAAACCCACTGGGTGATAAACGTGTCTGAAATGATTCGTATGTTTTAATGCTTTCCTGAATACGGATCAATTTTAGCACTTTTTATAACGCTTGTATCCTAGCCAAGACAAAGCTGATGACTCCAGTCTGATTCAAGCACACGTTTAACACCCTCCACTGAGTAAGCCCTAGAAGAGGAGAGAGTTCAAGAAGTCATCTCAGTTACTCCTTTGCTCAGGGCAGGAGAGCAGCCAGGTAGTGCTTGTCTGAGCTGTCCTTCAAGATTTCCAGTAACAAAAGCTCCACAAATTCCCTCAGGAAGTTTATCCTATTCCTTCAGTTTCCTTACTGATAGAAATGATTTTATGAAGGCTAATGCAATGCTCCCCCACTGCAACTTAAACCATCATTTTTCTTTGCTGTCTTGCATGGACATGGAGAATGCTGCTCCCCGCAGCTGACGTGTATGAATTGAAACCCTCTGTATTTTCATTAGTCTGAACAACGCTGATTTTTCAGTGTTTCCTCAGAAATGTAACCCAGGCCCCTGAGCACTGTTTTCTTCTGCATTCTCAACAACTGACCCACCTCCCTTTTGCAGTACTGAAACTAAAACTGGAACTGGTGTCCCAGTGGAGGCCACACAAGTGTGAGGAGAGTGGAAGGATTGGATTGTAGGTCCTACCAAGCTATTCTCCTGTTACATGTCCCAGTAGGACACTTGCCTTCCCTGCCGCAGCGTGACAATGCCAAACTGTTAACCTCTGCAATGCCATTTTGGCAGAATTGATGCCTCTTCTATAGCTGCACCACACAAGTTATAGGAGAGCCACTGGTCCCACCTGCCTCCCCACGGCCTCTCTGCAGCATGGATGTTTGGAGCAGGAGTCCATCAAACCTGCCGTTCCCAAGGGGCAGCCTCTTCTCACCAGCCTTTCCCCAAAACACGTATCTGTCCCCACATCCTCTCACACCACGCGGGCCTTCCTCTTCCCTATAAAAATGAAATTCCCCTTTGTTACAGTCGCCCTGGCTCCCTTCATACTCGACATTGCTCTCCCTCCTGGCAGGGCAGGATGGAGCTCAGACAGATCTATTACAGACCCACCAAGATGTCCTGAATGTGGACAAGCATCCCTGACTCCATAGAGGGGTATTTTGGGAAGGGCCAGTTTCATGAGAGCATCAATCCCTCCATTGATGCCAGGGCAGCAGCACTGCCTTGGAGAACATCTTCCTTCTGCAGAGCTGAGGACAGCCAGCACTCTCAGGATCCAAGGTGCACATACAATGGACAGATGCCAGAGCCTGACTCCATTCCCTTCACCTTTGAATACAAGGAAGCTAAAAGCCCTGCTCCATGTTCTCCCAATGCTCAGCTGGCAAACACAGGCACCTCCTGCGTGACTGCAGGTGGGTTTCTTTCTAATTCCACCATGACAAGCCCCAGAAGATGACTCTGGTGATAGACTGTCCTTACATTGTTCTCATCTGCAATATAAGTGCTATTTAGACACCCATCAGCATGCATCCTGGTACGGAGTATAACAGCTGCTAGTTCAGCAAGAATTTCAGCAAAAAGAAGGGGGAAATTTTCATTGCATAAAGTTTTCTCTTACTTAAGTATCAATATCGCTGGATAATACATATCCCTGTAATCTGGAACAAGGGGTTTTTTACTTCTTAGGATGCAAAAGCCTCTTTCTATCAGATTGGAACACATGTGTATCTCGGTTAGCTTATTTCTTGAGTTACTTAAAAAAGAAAGAATAAAATGGAATTTTAGCATCAGCTAAAATGAGGAAAAACTCTCAGTGTCCAGCCGAAACAATGACCTGATGCAGGACCCAAGTCTATCAGGTAATGCTCAAGGGAACATTTTAAATACGGAAAAAAGAGTGGAAGTGGGAAAAAAAATAATCATCATTGTGTTCTTATTCAGTAATGTTCCTCCACTAGCATTAACAGCTTATCTCACTATCTAAGCACTTCTAGATAACAGACTGGGAGACTGGGTTCTATGTTGAGTACAGGCTGTACCAAGTCACTAAACCCCTTCTATTGTTAAAGATTATGTAAAATGGTCAATCAAAGTGTCACTTCTTCCTGCCCGTCCCCCGGGCTGTTATGCTGCATAGTTCCTTTAAAAGCCAAGCATGAGGGGAGAGCAAAGCACCAAGACATAGAAAATGGTGCATCCCAGAGCATGCAGACGCAGGACATCCTACCCCTGTGGAGATGCATTTCAGAGGGCCACACCGCAAAGCCACCTAAGCAAAGAGAAGAATATACAAATCAAACTTGTTCAGTGAGTTTGTCTCTATAAAACCCTTTGTGTTTAGCAGTCTGTACACTGCAGAGCTGCTGAGGCCCTTCCATGACTTGCCTGGTACAGCAAATCCCAGCAAAACACAGATTTGAAAGATGAAACTGGAATAGGCTGGGCAGAAGTATGCTTTCCTAGCATTTCAAATGAGATTCTATATATTAACCCCACGTTCATTATTTAGAAATAAGCTGTGTCAGATCAAAACAATGAAAAATCATGCCGTTCAATAACTGAATTTTAAAAACTGCTTGGTTTTGCTGCTGGTGGTGGGTTTGGGTTGTTCTGTTGAGGTCTGGTTTTTTCATTCCTATTTTAGTGCTCTTTGAAGGTGCTTTCTGAGGAGGCCCTAACTGGTACAAGGTGGCAGCTGCAGTTTGGAACAACCTGGCCAGTGTTTACGTGCGATGAGAAACAGTTCCTCTGAGCCAAAGCAATCCCACTGGCATCAGGAGCAGCAGCACTTTGGGGACCAACTTGTTCTCTGCATAAAGGCAAAATAATGACCTCAGCCATGGTATACCTGCAGACCTCAGCACAGCTTTAACTGAGCTTCCTTCACAAGCCAGCTCAAGCAGAGTGGCTTTCCAGGCCAGTCACAGATAGCCATTGATAAATGCCTTGGAGGACACGGAGCTCCTGAAGCCCATCAGAGGGATGGTGGGGACAGACAAATGTCATGGGTGAAGCTCATTTTAGCCAACCACAAGCTGGTTGACACAGTGCATGGGATGTGGCCCAGACACCTCATCAGGAGCAGATCTCCTGTTTTGGGGAAGGCTGAGATGAGAACAGCCGTACTGGGTCAGTCCAGCATTGCCCAGCTTCCAACTGCTGACAGATTTGCTGCAGCCAGCAGCAGCTTCTGTGCATTTAGGAACCCACGACAGCTCTCCCCTCCTTCGATGTGTGAAGTCTCCCCTTCGATGTGTTCACCCTTCCAGCTTCCCCAGCATCCTGCAAGCAAGGAGCTTGCTACACATCATCTGGAGAAGGTTTTGTCTTTTGTTTGCTCTGAGCTTGCCTCTTGCTGGCTTCATAGGTTGCCCCTGTTCCTCGCACTGGAAGAACAACCAATCCCTACCACAAAATGGTGTTAGAGACCTCTATCACACCTGCCCTCAGTCATCTCTTTTTCTCAGCACCAGAGGGACGCAAATGGTTGCATCTTCCCCTTAATGCTCATATTCCTGGGAAAACTGAGCAGGCTGGAGAGCCGCATACATTTGTGCAGGGCTGAAATAAGCCTTTGTTAAGTATTTGCTTAACATACAAATGCCTTTCACATTTCAAGATAGACAAATCAAGCCTGTGTTCTAATTAGGGAAGGGATCAGATGATGTCTTCCCCCCAGCAGAGATTTTCCAACATTTTTGCCTGGATTCAGCTGCGTATTTCCAGTACATGATTGACAGGCAGGGGAGATGGGTAACAGAGGGCTTGTGCTATTTGTGATTTGTGCCAGAGAGCACATAAAGAAAAGGAACAAGAAAAATAATTCCCTCTTCTCAAATGTCCAAGGGCTGGTCAAGACTAAATACAGTTTGTGTCAACAAGCACAGAAACCCAGCATCACGTCTCGTTTTCATCTGCTGTACAGAGGGGCCTGACATGATAGATTTAAAAGAAACCTGTGTATCACTGCACCAGGATACATGTCCTCTTATATGCAGCATGCATGTGCACGCAGGCATAGCTGTATCATGTGCTGGCAAGTAACGGAGAAGTTTAGCAAACATACCTGAAATAGTTCACATGCTTAGAGATGGCAAACAACAGGCTCATTACACCGTTGCCAGAGGGGCTTTTTCCCCATCCCCCTGCATCACCCAGCTACCCGAGCCACAGTTGTTCATGTGGGCTCCCACTCTCACACAGTCAGTCAGCAATTAGAAAGCGATGACTTGAAAACCTGTCATTTGCCACTGCAAGCCAAAGCAAGAGCCCTGCTCCTTCATGCCCAGCTCTGACCAGGTGCTTCCGAAGGCCTGGGCTTGCTCTGGGGCTGTGCATGCTCTCCCCTCACTTTCCAGTCCCTCTGCTGCCTCCTCCTCTGTTGTTCCCTGTCCCCTGTACCCGTCATCCAACACTCTTGCCTCCCCACCCTCCTTTCCTTCTAGCCCACTCTCCCAAGCTTTGGAGGGAGGAAGGCTTTCTTTCCTCTTTTAGAATCATAGAATCATAGAATAGTTAGGGTTGGAAAGGACCTTAAGATCATCCAGTTCCAACCCCCTGCCAAAGGCAGGGACACCTCACACTAAACCATTCCACCCAAGGCCTCATCCAGCCTGGTTGTACCAAGGTACTGCTGCAAATGCAAAAGGAAAGGCACCTGGAAACCATGGCACTGAAGCAGGTGAGACAGAAAGGTGCAGCATCCTTTGGCACTGGTGGATTCTGCTTGTCCCTCCCTGAAGAGACAGGGAGCCCTGGGAAGGGCCATCGGCAGCCCCTCACTCCTCTGGGCAGTGGAGGTGAGGGACCGGGCTGCTCTGGCACAGCTGGGATGAGA